>JABFFC010000648.1:0-24634 GCA_013623535.1 Fusarium penzigii
GATTTGGCTTGTATCAACGATGAGTTATGAGGGTGGCTGATATTTCAGCTCTGCTAAACCTGCTTTGTGGACATGACAAAAGCAAGGAGCATGCAAAGCAATTGTATGGACATATGGAAGAAATACTTGATACCCAGCGAGGTACAGTACATGACCAGGGGCAATAAGTTTAGCCCATGTGATGGAAGCGTCGAAATCGCAACGATAGTGGATCTTGTTGACAGCAGGGCCCCGTCTCCTTCTGATTGACAAGAGCAAAAGGGGAACAGGGAAATGGTTAGGGGAGTTTAGGGACGATGTTCCTGGGTGTCTCTCCACAAATTGGAAACAAATCACTCTTTTATCAGATGGTGGCTTGGTGTATCCATCAGGCCCGTGGGTTTGGTATTGAGACTAGTAACATGTAGCATACCAAGCATGTCAAGGGCGTGTCTCTATTGTAAACCGTATTCGTGTCTGTGCCGTGCCTTGTCAGTTAAGGCGTCGAATAATTCATTTCCTGCATCCCTGGCTGTCGAGAGAAGTGCTTGTGATGACGCATTTCGTTGGCACAAGCTTCAGTAAGAAGAAGAGGTATTACGGAAGAAGAAAACCGAGGGTCGGTTTATTTTCAGACTCTGGCTGGTAAGCAGGACGGTAACATACAGCCATGTTTGCCGAGGCAAAGAAGAATCGATGCGGCTGCATCACTTCATGCATCTTAGAGTCTTGGGGTCTTTACCAGAAACAGTGCCTGGTCTATATGCGCAACTTGCATCCGTGTCCCTAGAGAGGATGATTGCTGAGCATCAAGTACTGTTACACGCAGGGTGCTGGGCCGACAGAATTTGCGTCGTCAAGGCAGTAGATGCTTCTTAGCAGAGACGATCCTGGAAACATTTGCTAATAGTGTCCGCTATCGGGGACCAGTAACAAATATTTGGACTTGTTAGGGAAACGTCGTTCACATTTAGGTTCCAGTCCATCTTATCTCCTTTCATCTTAACCAGCTCGAGTTTGATGAAGGGAGCGAGATTAGATGGGATTGATAAGATTAAGCCCAAAAAGTGTCTTACTCCCTCGGGAAAGAGGAAACCTAGTCCAAGCTTTTTTTTTTTTTTTTGTCCTTCCTTTTGTTTTATCTGATGGAAAATTTCTAGTGAGGTCCAAATGGCGGAAATTTGACACAGTGCGTGATTTTAATTGGTTTGAGCACAAACAGTTGGGAGAGAACTCTTGGAGGAAAGAGGAAAGAGGCACCGACGCCGGCTCAAATTCAAGGCAAGGATATCCTGGTTTAGATTCGATACGTGTCTGTCGCAGTCTTTCACGATGCCTCTAGATTCTGTAAGCCAGATGCCAGCACCGGCGCTTGTGGGCGAGATGACTCTGGACCAAGACATAGGAGTCCGTTGAAGTGGAGGGCATGTGATTTCCTTCGGACGCACTCTATATTGGCCATTGTCTGCATACCAATAAGAAATGACACGTCGCTCCAACTTGCGCGGCATCGGCAACATGTTTCGAGATAAACTCGGCCATCACCATGTCTAGTGGGTGTCTTGGGCTGGCGCTCGGGTCGGAGCCGGTTGGAGGGCTTCGGTTCGGGATTAGGGGGAGAAGCGACAGAGGAAATGTCATGAACGAAGTGGGAAGGGAGGGACGTTGTGGGAACTATTGGGTGTGATTACTGCGATAAGATTGGGAATTTCTTGTCCGTGGAGATCGACGTTTGGAGAGGATCAATGATGTGCATTTCATTCAACTCAATGGCACCTCTTGTCAGTTGCATTTCCGTGATTCTAGAATTGAAACTGCTACAACAGATAGGACATGCCCAGATCACGATAAGGATCCCGTTATTAAGGAATCCATTTCTCCGGGCGGGACAGTGCCCCCCTTTCGGTAACGGAACCGGAAGCCGGTCGGAGTAAAAACGAAAGGATGGAGGAAGGAAATCTTGGCCAAGCCGGCGACAAGGGGGTGTGGACAATGCAGTCAGGCCATTCTGACTTTTGGCTCGTTCGTGATTGGGATCAAACAGTACGATGGGCTAATTGAGATGGACGGCAAGACAAGGGAAGAAAGACAATTGTTGGGAGGTTTGGCAGTATTTCTGTCCACGGGAGACGAGAATCATAAGCCATGATCCGGAAAGACACGGGGAGTTGGTTTGATGGGAAAGGGGGAAGCAATACGACACGGATGGGCAAGCTGCCGATGGCCTGACTTTTTGAAGTTTTGTTTCTTTTCTGACATTGACATAGAAACCATGAAGGAAAACCCCTGACATCGAAAATTAAAATGTCCTTTTCATATTGTTCAATTGATTCAGAGTCATGACAAGGTTTCAATTGAGCAGCAATGATTGTTCTCACCGCTGGTTTCATCATACAGCCATACTTGTTGGTATAGGTTACTTGCGAATGAATATCAGTTGGAGTATCACAACCTGGTACCCGATACCTAAGAGAAGAAAAGGGGTGAAGCCGGTATTATCAACTGATTGATTAACATCCTAACCTCCGTCGTGTGCATCATGCCTGTGGTTCAGGGGAAATGGGTACGTTCCAGCCTGAGAACAATCCATATGCCCACCGGCCAGTCTAAGGTCTACAGTACAGTACAGCATAGCAGGAGTCGAGGATGGATTCTATTTCTTCTTTCTGGTTTCCGTTTATAATTTTGATAGAGCGCACATGGCGTGCGTGTATCCTTCAGCTGTCTCTTATCAGGGATCACCGTTTTGCTGGATGCTGACAGGCGGCGGATCAGACACAAGGAAGTGACTGATTTGTGGCTGATTTCGTGTAGCTTTTATTTCTATTTTTTAATTGTTGTAAAATGAACTTGACAGGAGAGCTTTCATGTTAAGATTTTTATACTTTATTCTTAATGAATTAGCAAGCTCAGTGGCCTTGATTAGACAAGTCAAGTGCTGTGACTTAATGCAAAAATAAACCCGCAAATCATTCAACGACTCCGGTCCTGTTTGCCTTGATGTGTTGGGGTCGGGCAAACCGGGGGGTCTTGTGGTGTTGGCAGAGCCCCAGCCAAGCCCAGCCCAGCGATGGATGGTCTCGGTGGCGGCCGTGTGGTTGGAAATAGCGGCGGGCTCTAGGGGTGGTGATACTTGGTTGAGTGGTTCGATATACCGGTAGTGGAAGAAGAGAGCGAGGCGAAACTAAACTTTTGGGGTATCTCAGTAATGAGATTATCCTCACTCGTAGACATATAACACTAGAGGTTATGAAATCAAATCATATCCTCATAGTTTTGGTGAAGTCTACAAACAATTATGCCAAGAATTGTGTGACGTTTGTTGGTGGACCGACTACTAGAATGGGAAATAGAAGACCTGGCGACATTTGATCAATTGAGCCAGCCTTTTGCTGCCCTGATCGATTCGAGATGATGGAACAGTACAGCACACTGCTAGGTTTTGGGGGGGGCATGTCTAGCCTGATTGGTTGAAAGGCGCCCTGTTCGGGAGATGAAGGGCGAAGGCGACAGTTTCTCCGGGTCGGGGGATCGGCAAGTATTGAATCATTATCCATCATCAGATGAACCCTCGACACAGTATTTTGACAATCTTGGAAACAAAAAATGTTTGAAGTTTTAAACTTTTGATGAAGAGTAAATTAGGCGGTCATTGATAAGTTTGGGCTTGTTTGTCTATGTACTAAGACTTAGTTGTTTTTGATGAGACAATGCTGATTGATAAATTCGAGATTGATTTGATTTAATTGATTGATTAGGTCATTGATTGATAACCTGGTCATGGGTGTCTGCACACCATAGCAAGCAAGCCTCTTCAGAACGATATCGGAACTTCTTTGCAATTCTGTGAGCGGAAACTGTACATTCTAAAATACATCAAGCAAATAAACGCGCACTTGGGCACTCTCTCAGCATCTCGTAAGGCCACCGGCGTTCGCGAGGAGAAGAAGGAAATGTGATTTGCATGTCCTATTTCCAGTCAGCCCGTGCAAATGCCAGTACCCTACTCTCCAATGCCGACACCTGATCGGGACCACCCAAATGTCATTCCGACGTATGAGGGGGAAACTTGCATTAGGTTTGATGTCTTTTTCAATACCGAGTCACGAGGCAGTGAGAGTTTCCGAGGGGACGACCAAAATGAATCTAATTGAGACTCCAAATTAATCCTCACAGTGAGATTATCCGTCGTGCCCAGATCTCGTAACTGCGAGGCGTTTCTTACTGTGCCCCATCAGCACAACCTCACTGTGCTTGAACAATGGCAAAATCCCTACGTTTCGTTAGACCGAACAGTTTTACAATAACGTGATGAGTTATTATAATCAATTAAGAATAGAAATAGTATCGCATGACCAAGTTCTTGTTCATCGTTTACTCCAAACGAGATTGAATATTTCTTCGTCATGCTTGTCAGAACCTGAGAAATGGATCCGATCCTTGGGCTTCTACCAAAATCGAGATGGAAAGGTATTGTACGCCGATACACTACGTAGTACGTACCCGGCTATACCCACACCGTCTGCAGCCCATGTGTCCCACACCCAAAAGATCCACTCCACACGATTGGGAAATCCCCAACTTTACATCGGGCGCGTTCCTTCCATTTTTCTTAAACCCTCTCCCCATCTTCAACTGTCCTTTTTAGAGCCTTGCCCCTTCCAACTTTCGTCGGTCCCGGAAACCTTCTTTTCTCAACACCTTTGCATTGCTTAAAGATCTTATCAATTCCATCTCTCACTTTTCCTTTCACCAGCTTCTGAGATTCTTGCTCTCTACAATCCCATCATACCAATCCCTGTTGCATTAGCTCATTGCGATATGCTTGGCCGCCTTTGACAGACATTGTCCCCTCGACCTACAACAACGCGTTCTCTGCTCCGGCAAGCACTTCGACCTCTTCTTCCAACCTCCAACTTAACCAATCCACCTCTCCTACACATTCTACTGCGTTTGACAACCGCACTGCATCATCCCAAAATGCTGGCTACATCTTCCCTTCAGGTTGGGGGCATCGTCAACCCCGCCGAGGCAAACCCCGCCGAATCTAACCTACCCGATGGCGCTCCTTCTATTGCTCCCTCATTGACCTACTCAGACGACTCCGATGATCAGGAGGATGACCCCGTCATTCCTGAGCGTCGTCGTCGTGCATCAACGCACCTGATTGCTCAGAGTGCCCGCGATATCCAACGCATCACAGGCGAGACCACCGCCGAGTTTGTGGGGCGCTGCTGTGGTGGTGGCTGCTGCTTGTCCGGTACTCGCCGAGGTGACGTTGAAATTGAAGACATCGCTCTACCCGACAACGATGCCTTCAAGTCTCTGGCTTTGAGACTTGGACCCGTTCCCACCAAGTTGACCGGCATTATCGACATGCCCGAGAAGATTGTTTCTTTTACCTCAATCCCTCGACCAGAAACCTCACCTACCGATTCCGCCGTCTCCTTCGGCTCAGATGCCGAGTCTACCCTTTCCTCCGGCTTCATCAAGCCTGGCCCCGAATACGATGCCGTCGACACTTCTATCCAGCCCCCACGATTCGTTCAGCCCCATCCTCCTCATAATGTATACCCTGCTCGCATCCACAATGCTCGCGAGTTGACCAGGCCTGGCGCCGAGAAGCGTACCTACCACTTTGACCTTGATATCACCGATTATCCCCCAGAGGAGATCTTTGACTTCAAGGTCGGTGGTGCCATTGGTATCATGGCTCCCAACGATGAGCTCTCGGTTGAGGAGGTTCTCGACGCTCTCATGATCCCTCATTTCCAGCGTAGCAAGCCTGTTCTCATGAGGACTACCAAAGGTCGCTGGCCCACTGTCTGGGGTGACGACAAGCCCCGCGAACTTATCACGACCCGTCGTGACCTCCTTACCTGGACTACCGATATCCAGTCATACGCACCTACACAGCAGCTGCTCCGTGTCCTTGCTGAGCATGCCACAGCTGCCAATGAGAGAAAGATCCTCATGTTCCTCTGCTCCAATGAGGGAAAGAGTGTCTTCTGTGACTTCCGAGGTGGTCCCCAGGTCACTTTGAGCCAGCTGCTCAACGCTTTCCCCAGCTCCCACCCACCAATGGACGAACTCCTCTCCGTTTTGCAGCCCTTGATGCCTCGCTTCTACTCACTTTCCAATGACCCTACCGAGTCTTTTGCTCTCCGTGATCACTCCCAGCGACGTCTGATTGAGATTGCCGTTACCGTTCACGAGGCTATGCATTATCGACGCGGTTGCCGAACTGGTGTTGGTTCTGGATTCTTTGAGCGCCAGGCTCGCAAGTTTATCCGAGCCCAGGCTGCCGGCGAGAAGACTCCCGACGTCTATGTACCCATGTTCAAGGGCCTGATGGCCAACCCTCTTGCAAAGCAGTTCAACTCGGACGGTCCCATGTTGTTGATTGGCGCTGGTGTCGGTATCGCTCCTTTCCGTGGATTTGTGCAGCGTCGTCTAAAGCAGGCCAACTGCGCCAACAAGGTGTGGGTGTTGCAAGGCATCCGAGACTCGCTTGTGGATGAGATCTACAGTGGTGAGTGGGGTGTTCACGAGGATGAGGTCAAGCGTGTGGTTCAGAGCCGAGTAGGTACTGGCAAATATGTGCAGGAAGAGGTCATCAACCAGGCCGACCTCGTCTGGTACATCATCAACTCGCTCGACGGCCGTATCTTTGTGTGCGGTAGCAGCAAGGGAATGGGAGAGGGTGTTGAGGATGCTCTCTGTGATGTTGCCATGCAGAAGGGCAACCTGGAGCGTGAGGAGGCTCGCAAGTTCTGGGCACTCAAGAAGGAAGAGGGCCGTTACATTGCTGAGACGTGGTAAATCTTGGTTGACCAGTTTCTGAGGACCGTTGGAGTGCGAGGTGGTTGAAGGTGACGATGTATGAAACTAGACTGAGCACTTGTATTTGCCCAACCACTTGGGATTGGGATTCATGATCATCCATGCTCTAGATGATCGCGGCGCAAAAAAACAAAGCATTGGGAAATGGGTACGGCGTTTTGAAAGAGGACAGGGCTGTTTACACTTGTTGTATTTTTGTTTATATGTAGTTATTTCACTTTGGGATCAAAGCATTGACTTGCATTGTTTCTGTGGTGTTCATCGTGTCTATAGTTCTATGGTAATTGGAGAATATCTTCAAAAGGTCTTTCCCTTATTCTGGGTAGTAGTGATTCATCTTGTCATTTGAATGAGACCTGTGACTACATGTTCCAAAATGCTAGTTGGGTACTGATACTTTGGACGAGGTTCAAAAGGTCGTGAGCGTGTTGAAGCGTAGTGCAAAAAGATTCAGTAGCCTCGGCTCAAACAATCGAGCAGCCCCAGAAATGTTGACGTCGTTCACGTAACCCTGCAAAACTTCCCTTTCTGCTCTTCATGCATTCTTTGATAGGCTCGTCGTCAACCTGGCTGAAATGTCAGCGAAATGTCAGCTTTCAGCAAGAAGACATACAGGTTATCGCATCCGCTTTTGACTAGGTACCTACCTAGGAAAGGTAACCTAAAACCAGGGTGCTGAAGAATGAAATCTGATTGACCAATAAGATGCATAGTTGATGAGTAAGTGGTTTGTGTGGAAGAAAAACGTGGAAGATCGGCCATCCCACTCGGATATAGATATCTCAATGCGGGATGTTTTCGCTCAACTACCGGGAATTGGTGAAGGTTTTCGATGCAAGTCATGACTCTCTCCTCTTGTCTTTCATGAGGAATTTACATCATAGATGTCGAACACATAAACACAATATAACACCACAAAGTTCTACATGATAGTTTAATATTAACAGTTTCATGAATATTACAGCACTGAATTTTACAAATCATGATTAACATTGCAGAGCTGTAGAATAAGAAGTGAAAAAAAAAAAGAAAGAAAAAAAAACCCTCCAGGGTAATCTCTTGTCTGAAAGACGGGATATCAAGCCACTTCGGTAGCTAAACACCCGCTGACCTAAGAACTTATCTATCAGCCGAGACCAGGGGGAAAGATCCAGCAAGAGGGGAAAAAAACCTCCTGGTGGGGTCAAGTTTATCAAGCACTGACAAAACGATAGAGCGGTCACCCCTCCATCCCTCCATCCCTCTTCCCCTTTAAAGTAACCGCGCGCGAGTTGATGCAATTGCGCCGACTTTTACGCATGCGATTGACTGTTGCGTGCTTGCATTAGTCAGGTTGCGAAATGGTACGACGAGAAGTAGCAAACAGTAACCCATTCACTCACCTAGTCTTTTTTTTTTTTTTCTTTCTTTTCCATTCGCGTTCCGTCTTTCGCCCCACAAGGAAAGTTATCGTAGACGAAAATTCCGAGGCCCCGAGCGGCGGGGGGTCCGTAGCTGCCAATGGAAACAAAAAAAAGATGGGTAATCAATGAGAAGGGAAGTGGAAGGCGTGATGGGAAAGTGGGATGTGAAGAGTTGTGTAAGTACTAATAAGTAGTATATAATGTTGTGAACCTCTCCTCTTCTCAGGGGATTGTTCACTCCTAACAAGACAGACTTGAATATCATATCAGAAAGCTCATTATAGCTTATACCAACCTCAACCACTTCATCTTCACCTACAAATACACCTATACACTACACTTGTAGTATATACACATCGCAAAAATGGCCACCAAGCTCTCCGCCGACCTCATCCTCCAGCTGGCAAAGAACCGCCGCACTCACTACGCCCTCAGCAAGAACATCGGCATCACCAACGAGCGCGTCCAGGAGATTATCCGCGAGACCACTCTCCACACTCCTTCCTCCTTCAACTCCCAGTCCAACCGTCTCGTCGTCCTGTTCGGCACCGAGCACGACAAGCTCTGGGATATCACCTCTGACGCCCTCAAGGGCATCGTCCCCGAGGCCAACTGGAGTGCCACCGCCGACCGTCTCAGCCGCTTCAAGGCCGCCGCCGGCACCGTCCTCTTCTTCACCGACACCTCCGTCGTCGAGACCTTCGCCACAAAGTTCGCCATTTACGCCGACCGTTTCCCCGTCTGGGCTGACCAGACCAATGCCATCCAGCAGTACCTCCTCTGGACCGCTCTCTCCGCCGAGGGTCTCGGTGCCAACCTCCAGCACTACAACCCTCTGATCGATGAGAAGGTCGCCGAGACCTGGAAGCTTCCCACCAACTGGAAGCTCAACGCCCAGCTTGTCTTTGGTGGAAAGGAGGGAGAGCCTGGTGAGAAGACCTACGCGAGCCTCGATGAGCGTGTCAAGGTCTTTGGTGCCTAGGAGAATAGCCCTTGTTTTTCCTTGTTGAAGGAAAGGGTCAATCACTTCATGACTTGGACGACGAAGTAGTGGAATGCTGCATTTTTTGGGCGGAGTTGCATGAGCGTTATCATCATGGTATAAGCATAAACTGTCTTTGATAGAAATTAGACCAACCTGTTTATCCAATTACAACAACTCCGAGGTACACCGTGACATATGCCTGTAAATAAAGAATTAATGTCATAAACGTTATATGTTCAAATCCATATATTGTCCATCTCTTGTCGAGGTATTTCCAAAATCACACACTACTACTATGCCGCTTTTTAATCCTAATAATAATACACGCATGCAATACCTGCCATTCATTCACTCACTCACTCAATCACCCTTCCGAGAGCTTGTCCCATCTTGACCTTTTGTCCCTTCTCCACAGCCCACATCCAACCCTTGGGCTCATTGTTCTCACCCCTGGTCTCTACGGGAGCCTCGAAGACAAGTACGATTGTGCTACCTAGCTGGAAGCCACCCATCTCCTCACCTCGTCGGAGGGCATAGCCACGCAGAACGGGACTGGCCGATTCGTACGTGGCCTCTGCGAAGCCGAGGTAAGGCTCGCCTCGCTCAGCGGCCTCGTCAGCTGCCCGATCGGCCGCCGTATCTGTCAGCAAGCTGTTGGTTCGCAGCTCCCTGTCAAAATTGATCTTGATCGATCCAACGTTGGTAGCGCCGACGGGCACGTAGCTAAAGAAACCCCATCGCCATCGACCGAGAAGCACCACACGCTCGTTCAGAGTAAACAGTCCAGGTAGGGTTCGCTGCAGGTAGGGAGACACACTGAACAGCTCACCGGCAAAGTGACGTCGGCGATCAACGACCCAGTTGGTGGGAGAGTGGAATCGGTGGTAGTCGCCAGGTGCGAGATAAATGACAGCATAGTAGAGGGAGGTGTTCTTGCCTTCTGACAGGATGTCATACCAGGGTCGTTCTCCCAAGGCCAGCTCGGCGCGGACCTCGGAAACAGTACCGGGAGAGGCAGGTATCGACTCGTCAGTAACCTTGGTATGCTTTCCAGCGCCAGAAAGGAGATCGGGTAGAGTGTACGAGATACCGTTGACACGAGCGAATTCCTCCTCCTGCTTCACGACTTCCTCGTCACCAGAGATCTGAGGAGTTGCCTGACCACTCTCCGAGGGTGTTCCGCTGGCAATGCTGGCAGCAGGTGTGTTTTTACCCAGGAGAGCATCGATGCTGTACGTCATGCCTTTCACCTGTTCGATATCACCGCCCTGGATTTGACCATACTGGAGAACCTTGCCATCGGATGGGCAGAGCAGGGTATGAGGATCGGGATCGAGAGGTCGGGCACCAGGTTTGAGAGTTCGATAGAAGAATGAGGCGAGATTGGGATAAGCGTGGAGGTCCGGTTCGGCAACCTCATCGAGGCTTTACAGCCGTCAGCATGCATGATTGTGAATACGATAGGGGTATACGGAGAAACCTACTTGACGCCAAAGATGTATGAGTAGAGCTTGAAGCCAGGAACACGAAGGTAGTAAGGGATCGTCAGCTCATTAAATCTGCCCCAAATTCTCGAGATAGCCTTGAGAGGCAGAGTTGACATGACCTGGACTTGCCTGTACCTGTGTTAGCAAGTGTCGTGTGGGAATAGGGGCAGCTATGAAGCAGGACATAGCCATTGGATCGATCACGTACCATGGGCCATCGGGTCGAACACGAGGACGCTTCTTGGGAGTTCTCGTCCCCTCTAATCCATTCTCTTGCTCACGTTTCTCCTGTTCGCGGGCAGATACCTTGTAGAATTGAACAAGACCGAGAAAACCAATACCGAGACCGACAGGGATCTGGTACCATTGGATTTTGGAGTTGCGCATGGCCTCGCCGAGGCGCTGAGAGAAACGGGGTCTCTTGCCCGAATTGGAAGCAAAATGTCGAATCGATGAAGGTAGAGACCGCGGTATGCATCGCGACCTCGTCATGGTCTGCAGAGCTGGTCGAGGGGCAGTTGTTGAGGCACAGTTTGCGCCGCGACCGTGTGATGAGTAGCGGAGCATGTGACATGCGTACCCGAGCTGGGTAGAGCCAGCCTTGAGAGTAGGAGGCATGATGAATGTGGGTATGAAGGGATAAGAGAGGAAACTGGGGGTTCAATTGTGATGAAAAAAAAGACTGGAATCAAGTCTGATTTCTTGCTCGAGAGCTTCCCCTCCAAGAAGGATCTCTAGGAATTGAGGGTTGTTGACGTCAAAAAGAGAATGACGCTGGATTGCAGCTGATGGGTGGTCAAATGGTCGTTAGCCGCCAGTGGCACCTTCACTGTATCCTACAGGCCACTGGCCACAAGCTGGTTGCCCGTTCGTAGGGTGGCTTGGCTATTTTTTTCTCTTTCTCTTTCTTCGGAGGTAAGATACGCCGATAATCCGGGTCCTGAAACCGCCTGCCTGTCTCTGTTTGTCACCACTTTACAGGAGACCCGTCGAGTGGAGAATGAGCCGGTGGTGCTCAGGTAAGGTCCCCATCCCGCTGGTTGACCCCCGGCTGACAGGGCAGGATGGGACAAGGTACGTACCCATACCGCAACTGCACCTCACTGTATTGGGGAAGGTGCTGGAGGCGTGATGAGCAAGCACCCTTTTACCCTTGAGGACATGTCGTCCTCTTCAAGCTCCGTCCTGTCTTTGCTTGAGTTGAAAGAGACGATATTCCTTTCATTACCTGTCTCCTCCGCCTTTCGCCATTCCCACCCTCATTCTCTCCTTTGATCTGCTTGTTTGCGGCAATAGTATCAACCAAATCCTTGGTCCGACTCTTCTCTCAATTTAGTCTTCTGGGGGTTTTCTCCTATATCATTTATTTTGTTGGTGCCTTATTAGCAATCTGTCTTGCTCCCCCTGATATCCAGGTTCGCGATACCCATTGTTTGTAAGACCAGAGTCGCCAGACCAATTCTTGGTGCCTTAACCCACCACGTACGGATCTTTCCTGAAAACGATTCTACAGTGACTCCGATCTCTCTGCCTTTATTGCAAAGTTTGCTTTTGTTGTCCCATAGAACGGTCGATCGGCCTTTGTTTCACCCAGCTACATCTACGCGAATCGACTCTCGTCTACCGCCACTTAATCATTCTACCACGACGGCAAAATCCTAGACTTCTTCCTGCTTTGTCTACAAGCAAAAACATCTCGAGCCTCCAGATTTGCGTGGCATGCTGAAGCCTGCCCGTCATGGCTTCCAGGCCTCCAGCCCCTCGCCCCAACGGCGATGAATCTTCGAACCCTTCTGCGTTAGCCACTGCAGATGACCTTGCCGTCAACCTCCAGATTGTGTCGCCTTCGGTCGGAGTTAACCGGCCCTTGTTGTTCCCTAGTCTCGCAGGCAATACCACCGTCAAACAGCTCAAAGACAAGATTCGCCAAGCACTTCCTTTGCGACCAGCGGATGAGAATCAACGATTGATCCACCGTGGACGCGCACTGGTTCGTGATTCAGACACCATGCTTGACATATTTGGTGCCGATGCAGTAAGCTCTCATCCAATTCGGGAATCTCATCTCTAGGTTATTCTAACCATGACTGCATAGCTTCGATCACCAGATCAGCAGACCATCCACCTTGTCATTCGCGAAATACAAGATAGTCAAAGTTCCACACCCTCAATCCCAACTCCCTCCGCTCGGGGCCCGAGCCCGATTGCTCCCGCCCAGTCTGCGAATCTGCCTCAACAGAATACTCATGCTCAACCCATAGGGCCTCAGCCGCCACCTAATTGGAGACATGCAGTGCCATCGGGGCCAAGCCCATTTCCGCAGCCGCGGATGCCTTCCCCTGCACCTGCTGCCGCTCACTACACGCCTGAGCAGGCAGCTGCCTTTCAACAACACCATCAGAACATGACCCAATGGCTAAACAACATCCAACGCGAAGCTATGACGAGAGCGATCATCAACCAGAATCAACGGACGAGAGCCCAGATGGGTATGCGAGGCATGGGTGATCCTGTGGGAGCAGCTGGAAATGTTGCGCAGAACGGAGTAAGCCCAAGTGGTCGAGCAAGTCCTGCTCCAGGCCACACCATCTATCGCGAACATGTTGGGCCTAACGGGCAAACATACCAAGTCGAGACCGTCATTCGAAATTCAGCACCTACAGTCCACACCACGTCGAGCGGCGGCGTATCTCCAGTCGATGTGCAAAACATTATTCGCGCCGCTGATGTTAATCAGGCCACACTCGCAATGACTAACGCGATGCATAGAAGTGCCTCGAGCACTTCCCTTCACAATCGCGCTATGGCGCAGTCCAATCAGTCCAACCCTCCCGCGGGATCTGTAGCTGGTAGTGGTAGAGGAACACCAGATCCTTCTGGCTTGCGACCAGCAGGCGCTATGGGGCAGGGGATGCTACCCCCAAGACCAGGAACCGAAGTCTACATTCTGTCATCGCCTGAAGGACCAAGGGCGCTGCTCTTCAACAATTCAAACTCGGAAGCATACTACACACCACGTCTTAGGGGCCAGGCGAGTTTCCCACAGCTTAGACAGCCGTCAGTTCTCAGCAGCGCGATTCATGATGCTCAGAGCCAGTTCCGGGCTAGGCATCACCACCATCACCATCACCATCATCACCCAAGGCCTCCAATTCCACAGCAAATCTCGTCTCCACTTCAAGCGCAGCCTCAAACGCTACCTCAGTTCCAGCCTCAGCAACAACAGCAGCAGCCACCACCACTTCAACCGGAGCCAGCTCCTCAGAATAGAGTAGAGAACCAGGCTCGAGTCCAAGAACAAGAGCAAGCCATGATCGCGCCATTGATGCACCATGGTAACCCCCCAGCCGCTGCTCTGCCGCCATTGCTTATGCAGATATGGCCGCAGCTATGGCTTTTGTTTCGTTTGGCACTTTTTGTCTGGTTCTTCACATCGCCGACAGCTACATGGTCAAGGTGGCTCACCATTATTTGTGTTGCCGTTTTCATCTTTGTCTTGAGTACTGGTGTACTCAATGGCGTTCCTGAGCATATCTGGCGGCCAGTCGGTCGGCATCTGGAGAACTTGATCCCTCTAGAGCAGCCTGGTCGTCGCCAGGGTGCTGTAGGCCAGGATCGAGTCAATGGCGAAGGACCAAACCAGGACCCCAATCCTGCTGAAATGGCGCGAAGGCTCGTAGCGCAGCATCGAGGCGTGGAGGGATGGATACTTTCGCAAATTCGCCGGGTCGAAAGAGCCGGATTATTGTTCCTTGCCAGTATTGCACCAGGAGTGGCCGAGAGACATATCGCCACACTGGAAGCCGCTGCGAGAGCCGAGCGAGAGCGAAGGGAGGCTGAAACAAGAGAAGCCGAGGCAGCGGCGGCGGCAGCAGCGGCAGCAGCAGCACAGCAAAGTGAGAACCAGGAGCAAGTGGACGGTGGTCAAGGTGATGGGGAAGGACAGCAACATGAGACCCAAACATCAACCGATGGGACAGCGGCACTAGAGCAGGAACAAGGGGTCCGAGAAGGCCATGAAGCTGGAGAACACCAACAGGCAGAGCCGGCTCGGGAACCGCTTATTGCCATCTAGTTCTGAACTGGTTCAATCAAGAAATAGAGCCAAGATGTAAAAGGAGAGCATATGCATGAGCGTTATGTGGGGAGAAGTCTCATTGAAGTTGAATTAAGCGTTTACTGGCTAGCGTTGGGTAGATGGAGTTTACAGTGACCAATGTGTCAGGCGTCTATTTCGTTTTAGGTTTCAAAAGTGATTGATTATCATATCTCAATGAGGTGGTTGAAGAGCATATATGAGATGGTACCAGCATTTGCAATATGTAATTCTTTCTCGACCAAGATCATAAGTAGAGTGAACCACAGAATGAATATTCGCATGAATTATTAAGGAATTTTCATATGATAAGAGAGAATTCCCTTACTGATGACTATAGTCTATAGTGTGGAGTGTTGAGTTCAATGCGTCGTCGTCGTCGTTGCTGCCTCTGCAAAAAATCCTTATCTTATCGCAAACTTGTAGCTGGTCATGATATCAGACATTGGAGCTCGTTTTAGTGCAAGCTCCCACCTTCATATTTATGCACCATCTCCCACATCACGACACATCTTTTTTCTTCGCCAGGGGAGATATAAAGGAAACAATCGATAAAACAAGTCGCCGATCAATTTAAACTTCAGAGATCCATACAAACTACGTCCTAAGTACCTTGCCGTAACAATGAGCGGCGGCTGGAATACGAGTGAGTTGACCTGCCTACCTGTCCCTCCCTCTTCTTCATGTCGCTGACTAGTGCCTTAAACAGTTGAATCCGATGCGGTAAGCTATCCTGTTGTCTCTGTGATTTCTTGCGACATCTCGCCGATCTCCGACTTACGCTGTCCATAGGGTGTCTTCACATCCCTCATCGAAAACCTAGGTGTTAAAGATGTCCAATTCGAAGAGCTCCTCACCCTCGACCCTTCGGAGCTTTTGACGCTCCAACCGGTATACGGCGTCATCTTCCTCTTCAAGTACCCAACGGATCAGCCTTATGCGACCCCCGAAGGCCCTCGCGACGGCTCCTTCGACAACGACGCCGCAGAGAACATCTTCTTCGCCGCACAGACTATTCAGAATGCATGCGCCACGCAGGCCCTTCTCAGTGTGCTTCTGAATAAGACGAATGATGTCCAGATTGGAGAGAAGCTAGGCGAGTTTAGAGAATTTACCATGGTTCTACCTCCAGAGTTCCGTGGCGAAGCTCTCAGCAATTCGGACCTGATCCGAGAAGTGCACAACAGCTTCGCTCGCAGTAGTCCCTTTGTCGATGAAACACAAAAGACGGGTGGCGAGACAGAAGATGCTTTTCACTTTATCGCATATACGCCCATCAACGGCACCCTCTACGAACTTGACGGCCTTCAGCCCGCACCCATCTCTCACGGCCCCTGCGCACCCGATGAGTTCCCCACACGTGTAGTCGATGTTCTCCAACGCCGTATCGCCCGCTACGACACCACCGAGATCCGCTTCAACCTCCTCGCCATGTGTCGCGACCTGCGTCAGCGGGCCCGCGACTTCGGAGACGAGGAGCTTCTGGAGCGGGAGGAGCGAAAGCGCAGGGATTGGATGTTTGAGAATGCTCTACGGAAGCATAACTTTGTCGGTTTTGCGGGCGAGGTTCTCAAGGGCGTTGTGAGGAGTAAGCTCAAGGAGGGGGGTGATGAGGCGGTGGATAAGTGGGTGAGCGAGAGTCTGGAGAGGAGGAGGGCTGCGGAGCAGGCTCTGAGGAGTCGTGGAGGAGGTGATGGAGACGGGGATGTTGATATGTCGTAGATGGGTGGCAATTTGCTGATAGAGTCTAGAGTGTGCTACTATAATAGCACCGTAATTCATCGTGAACTAAGGCTAGATCTTAATGTGAATGAATGTGTGCTAAAGCTCACAGCAAACTCGGCACACACCTTCAAGTAGACGATATGAGAGATGTCTTCAACGAAATTACTCTATTTATCCTTTTTGAAACTATTACAACGAATGCAGCATCAATCATGCTCTAGAGTCGGCCTTGCCGTCTTTCTCAGTTTTTCATATCTCCTCCACTGGTCTTTTCAACATGACCAAACGTCAAACTTCGTTTTGCGCGCTGCTCGACAGCTTCAAAAATTCATGAGATTGCAGTGATTCATGATCATTATCATACAGATCTTTTCTCAAGACTTTCCGTCCTGGGTTGGGGTGCATCGCCAGAGTGCACGTCTTTTGCTGTTGGAGCCGAAATATAGTCTCATCATCTCCGGCTCAAAAAGAAATAGCCATGAATTAACCTACCCAGCGACCGGGAGGCGGCGAAGCAGGGTGCTGGACCAGTTCGATACCTTCGTCTTTAGACGAAGACGTGGCCCCAGTCGACCCATCGTTTTCCCGACTATGGTCATCACGATGAACCACCATATCCGAGTTGCTCTCATGGTGCTGGCGACGTTCGTCTTCAGAACCTTCAACTTCCTCTTGGTGTTGTCGCATGGCACGAACGAACCAAGGTGCGCGACCAGAACCCTTCCAGGTCCAGTATTCTTTGAGGTCGTACTCTCGAGGCTCAAGATATCCGCCCGAAACAAAGACGACGATGCCAATAAGGCCATTAAGGACAGTGTAGATGAAGACTCCGCTACAGTTCATATTAGTGAGAGTTTGGACAAAGGAGACCTGGAAACTCACGCAATGAGTCCGTAGGCAACGCTGTAGCTGAAGGGAATGAATGTCATGACCACAAAGGATGGTAGGACATCACCGATATATCGCCAGTTGATCTGGGTAATCTGACGAATCATCATGCAGCCGACCTTTGAATGTTAACAAAGAACATCTCGGGGGCATAGAAAACATACCAGAATCAGGGTGCAACCTGTCGCCCAAGGAGGGACAGACGCAAAGATAGGGGCGAAGAAGACAGCAACGATGAAGCACAAACCAGTAACCATGGCTGTGAGGCCTGTTCGACCACCTTCAGCAATACCAGCTCCACTCTCGATAAAGGCCGTAACAGGCGAAGACCCGAAGAGTGCACCAATGGAGATGAAGGCCGCATCTGTGCAATAAGCGATTGTTGAGCGAGGAAAGTCTCCGTCGCGAGGACTGATGACGCCGCAGAAGCGCACCATGGAGTAGAGCGTAGCCGTGGCATCAATGATGTCAACATAAAGGAATGTGAAGAGAGCTAGGGCAAACTGAGAGGCAGAAGCATCGAATTGCCAGTCAAGCTGGTTGAGAGTCTTCTCCATCGGATGCCACACAACAATCTGCTTGAAGAAGTCGAAGCGCGAATCTCCTTCGGTCGTGTGGGGAAAGTAGGTGACAGAGGTGTTTCGTCTGAAAGATGAAAATTAGCTACATACCGAAGAGTTGTGAATCATAAACAAGGGGTTGATTGAGACCTACGGCCAAGAGAGAATTGACACGAGAGTGATACCGATGATCAGAGCGTACTTAATGCGGAAAGCCATGAGAAATGCAGTGACGATGCCACCACAGAACACAGCAACCCACAGCTGTAAATGGTCAGCAATATGCCAGCAATGCCGCTAATCACTGTGATTTACCTTTGGGCTCGACATTTGTCCGCTGCTACACATGCCCGTCACCTCGTCGATGAGTTCCTCAGGACATCCACCAAGCGCAAGGGGCGTTGCCGTCCAACCTCCAGTAACAGCGCCAATACCGGCAGAGTAGGATAGACCAATTTCGGTGAGGAATAAGCCAATACCAACACCGGTGGCAGTTTTGATGGTGGCAGGAATCAGCTTCACAAGCCACTGGCGCATTCCGGTGAGGGCAAGGAAGATGAAGATGAGACCTTCGACGAAGACGGCTGTTAGGGCGAGACGGTAGGAGATTGGACCACTAGCGTTGTATCCGACGACCTGGAAAGTGAAATAGGCGTTAAGGCCCATGCCAGGACTATCAAGAGCAGTTATAACCTGTGTAATGTAGGGATTTTGGGTTGAAGAGAGCTTACGCAATGGCGACAGGGAGATTGGTAAGGAGACCAAACATGAAGCTCGCCATGCCCGAGACGGCTGCAGTAGCGGTGATAAGATCACGTCGGACTTCTATAATGAAATTAGCTAGAGGTATGCCGGCTCAGGCAGGGGAAGTGTTACCTTCTTTACAGGAAACGTATGCCTCAATCTTGTCACACGCCTGTCTATCGGTCAGGTCACAAACGCAGGTACCTCCTGTTTGGGAGAGAAGTGAAGCCTTGTACTGCATTAGCTGGATTGATGGGCGATGAGGAATGAAGGGAGATCTCACGTTGACTGCAATGATGTAGGCCATGGTTGCGAAGGTAGTCAACCCAGCACGGATCTCTCGAAAGAAAGTCGACCCCGCAATCTCTTTGGGCTGGAAATAATTAGCAGCGTCTTCGGTCAAGTTTCTCTCGACGCGTGTATCTTACGTGACCAGTGCCAGAAAGGTGAAAGAATCTCCCAAATCGCGAAGTGGTGACATAGCAGTCGATGTTGTAAAAGAGATCTCGAACACTCCAAAATCTAGAGGAGGCAGTCGTTTGAGGGGACGCAGAGGCGGCCATTGCGTTGTCGTCACGAAGAGCTGACCCAGGAGGTCGATTAGCAGTGGCCATGTTTTGATGCTGACAAGAGAAAAGGATGAAAACAAGAAGACAAGAAAGAGAAACAACTGAGAGTTGGAAGAGAGCAAAGGATATCCGAAAACTGCTCAAGATGATATCAAGCAGAGAGTCCTTTGCAGAAGCCGTGCTGGTAGGGATAGGTTGCTGATGACAATATGTTGAGGTTTTTGTGGTTGTTAGGTTTCAACAATTAACAATGCTGGAAATCTTGGTTGAGGTGTTTGTGAACGAGAAAGTGTTTGTGTTGAGTAGGAGGCTGGGTTTGGTGGCCAAGTTGAGCTAAGTGACAGGCAACTGGCAAACGGTCGTCAAGATTGAACTACGAACAGTCTTCTTTTTCTTGCCACCACGTCGTATACTGGCTGACCCAAACACTCTCTCGAGTTCTTAAGGAGCAGAACCTTGCCGAGTCCAAAGCTTGAAGGGAAACCCGAGTCAATCTTCGAGTCCTGTTTGCTCGTTGCTCAAAGGAAAAAGAAAACAGCCACAGAGCACAAGACACAGGTACAAAGCATACACAACATGCTGTTTGTCAAGAACTAGGGTCTGGTGCGTAGAAGAATGGAAATCATGTGCAGCTCTATAGCTTTATGATGCCCGACTGAAACGATGGAGAGAACGCACACACCTTTCTACTCGCAGAAGATGTGTGGTACGGGTAGGTAGTCAAAATGAGCACTGGGATTGCACTGTCCCGCCTCCAGGTTGCGTACTACCTGATATGCTTGAGCTTCCCGTTGAACTCATCACTATATGTAATGCCATTTCTGTTAGGCCTGTTATTTCTGTATGAATCAAGGCAGTATATAAAAAAATACACTAACTTGACCATTGGACTGCCTCACTTATACTTGTCCGAGGATTTTTCTTTTGGGATCTCGATGCAAATGGCTGGACCCTGCTTGTCTTTGAACCATCAATATTCAGTATACTTGGGGTCACTCAAAGCAGCAGAAAGAGAGTTGGTGGATCACTCTACTCACGAGGATGACAGTTTGAAATCATAGTCGAAGTGGTCAAGAAGCCTCAAAGCCTTGTAGGCCTCAGACTTGTCACACATTGAGAAAACCCCTGATGAGCAATATCGTTCACTGTAGAAGCCCCCACGAACCATACGGTTCCCTGGCTTCCGGTGCGGTCACACAAATTTGCAGCCTTCGCGATATCCGTTGTAACACTTCGGTGTCTTGCGAGTGGCAGGGTGTCCCATTGGGAAGCTGGCAAGACCTGTGGCTGGCCGGTTCATGAGTGAGGGGTGCGACGATGATGTCGATTGCCGAAATTGGCTTGAAACAGGTCTGGTAATTGAAGGTAAATGGTTAGCATGGCTTCACAAAGCAAATGAGTGAATGACTGGCCTAGGAGAGCTGATCATAGTAGAACAGGCAGCGTCTGGTTAACAGAGACTACCGATATCGAGGAATGAGCTGAGACACGAACTCGGCAATGGTTCAGAATTGAGCCATCAGTTTGACCAGCTTGGGCATCTCCCTCCGTCTCGTATACATGTAGTCTATGAGCGACTCTATTGGCTATCTGCGACCGATAGTGTCCTGATCATCTTGTGTGATGGTAAATGCGTGTTTGGTGCCATGCCTAACAGGAGAAGATGATCGCCTGGAGAATGTTGAAGAAGGAGAATCTTATGATTTCAGCTGATAGAACACCTAAATAAGGCAGAAATCAACTAGGAGAGTTGTACTATACCGGTTTGTATCTTGACCAGACAGCTAGCACTTAGTAGTAGGCTGGTGGAAGTTCGACGTCCTTTGTGTAATGCATGGTTCTTCCAATCCTCCTTCCTCGATGACCGTGTATATATCTGCCTCCAAATCCTAACCCTAATCCGGCAAGACCACCTGGGTTACACCTGCTCCGACTTTTCGCCTCCTTTGGCCCCTTCCCGTGAGCGCTCGTCAGTTCTTCCTCTGAGCGCCCTTGGCATTTAGCATGGAGAAAACATAGGCACTCGAAATCTCAAAGTAAACTGGTCTCAATTTCAGGGCCTACCCCCATATCATGGCTGGTGTGGAAGTCAAAGGTGCGCGGCAAGATGATTCCCCTAAAACATGTACCTACTTGTTCAACGTCGAATGAGTTCTCTTCCTTACATTGGCCACTTCTATATCGACTTTCCACCCCGGTTTCCTTTTCTTTTTCATCCGTTGGTTCTTGGATGTCACTCTGCCAAATTAGTTCTTATATTTTATTGTGATAAAATACAGTTGCAGTGGTCTGGTCAAAAAATCTGTTTGTTTAGCACCCTGATGGCGGCAACTGGCAGCAACTGACAACAATTTTGGTCAGAGTGCGGTCTGACTCGACATATTCAGACTGACAGAAGCATCTAGTGCAATGTCTTGAGAAAAACAAACCTCGTTTATCTAGTGCCAGTTGAGAAATCTTTCACCTCCTCCTGCCCGTCGCCCTCACTTTCGCCCCTAAACCTCAACCTTAACCTCAACCTCATCCAAATATCCTATCGCCTTGAACACTCGTCGAACCTACAGAAATCGCCTTTGAAACTTTTGCTCGGATGTTAATAGCAGCCTAGTAGCGTCCGATAACCACAGCCATATGAATTTCAGAGCATTTTGAGTCTTCAAATCTCGTCTTGTTCACAACCATCAGGGCTATCCTCTGGATAATTTAGCGGCTTTGTTTAACGAAATAGAAGACGACACTACTATACCGCGCGGCAACTTTACTCATCATTATGTTTGATGTTATCTGGACTGATCCTGATAGAGAGCTGGTGGGCGAGCACAGGGCCAAGAAAGAACGAGACAGAGAGCTGAACGGCAAAAACAAAAACCAAAACAAAAGCAGAGATCACGACAAATCCATCTCTCAACGTTCGACTTCCGTCCGCAGCTCTCGATCCTCGAGCGATTCCCCTTTCAGTTTCTTCCGAAACCGTAGCCTGAAGCAATCAGCTCAATTAAAGAGCGATCCCGATACCAAATCTACTTCCTCGAGATTGCCCACACCAAGCCTCACCTCATCTCGATCGCCTCTCTCATCATCTTTTGATGCAACTAGCCACCGACACTCAGCTTTGCAGGGCGATGCATCTGATACTTCCCAACAAGCGACTCGTGCTGGAAAGAGTAATAGCAAGAGGAAGTCGACAGGACTGGATATGCCACATTTGGCGAAGCCTCTCGATCCGACTCACCAGGAGGATTATGCGGCAGATGTTCCATGGCATCCAAGAACCTCCAACTCTAGTAGCCAAGACAACCCGGAAATTCTTGTTTCGTCAGAAGATCGCGAAGGACCTCCCACACCATCGTCTGGTTCATTTAAGGGCCGGTAAGTCAAGGTTTCTGAATCCCCTGCCGCTTCTAATGATCATTCCAGGCCATGTCTAGTACCAGTCATTCGACCAGATTCTCCCATGAGTATGTTACCTATCGGGCAGTGCCAGATCCGACCTGAACTACCCGTCAAAGTCTTGGTCATGCCTAACGACCCTGCCGGATGGCGTCCTCCTGAAGAATGGGACTGTATGACGATAGAGCCCAAGATTCAGAGCCTCGACAAGCTCATTGATGAAGCGCTTGCAGAAGGAATGCTATTGCAGAGCATCGACATCAAAATAGACTTGGAAAAGTTGAGAGAAGAGGTGGAAAAATGGCTACTTCGACGCCTGATTTTGTGCTTGCGAGGCTCAAGGAAGTTTCCGACATGGATGGTGACGACTGTGGTCATGGTCCTGAGATAGCAGCCGAGAAGAAGAGATGGATGTTGTCCGCTCTACGCCATCTGGATCCGCTTCCATATCAATACGCCGCTCAGCCGTCGCAGCTCGGTGTTACTGGTACCGGAGAGGACAAAATACTGGCTTTGTATGAGTCCCAAGGTGAGTAACAGAATGACAGAATACTGAGTAGTCGCTCAATACCTAACATCCGTTAGTGACTGCCATGTATCTTGCAGCTCTACATTCGAAGAAACAGATCTACCATATGTCAGCCACACCTTTCTCACATGATGGATTTCCCAACATCCGCCCTATCATGGTCCCAAGCATCACCTCAGCTATCTTTCCCGTAGCACGGCAGCAATTTCAGCATGCTTACTCCATGTCTCTACCAGCTAACTGCCCCTCTTCAGATATTGTCAACGTCCTCAAGAACGTCAACAAGTGTCTCAGGATGGGGGGTTCCTTACAGTTGACACTGATTGACCCCCTCCCCCTTGCCGAAACGCTGGGACAGCACATGCGCACATGGCTTGAGGAAAATCTAGTCGTCAACTTAGAGCGTCACCTCAGGTGTAGCAACCCCAGCAGAATGCTGCCAGGCTGGCTGGGAGCAGCAGCCCTCCGTGGACCAGGAAGTACGCGCACAACCTCACGGTTCTATGCGGTACCCGAGAGTATACAGGATCACGAAAGCGATTTTGACCCACTCATCGACGGCAAACACTCACAACAAGGTGTCAAGGCCGAGCTGAGAAGTCTTGTGGGAAGAATGCTTTGGATGGAGACTTGGGGAAGCTATGTGACGGGTGATAAGTGGTGGTGGGAAGACAAAGAATGTTTTGACGAGTGTCTTGCATTGGGGACAATGTGGGAATACCACCTGATCCAGGCCGTCAAGGAGAAGACGGTCTGAGAAAGATTGGATCTTTGGCTGCTGGGAGTAGTACGAGATGTCTTGGAAGGGCAAAGAGGAATGAACATGGAATTTGAATGGGTTAGAAGAGGCTGGTTTGGCATTAGTGTTGGAGATGAGGTCAGCATTGCCTGCCCCTACAAGCACTTGGGTTTGCCAAATCTCTGGCCCTTTTCTCTTACCTTTTAGGGCGTAGGGATAAGGCTAGACAGGGTTCATGTGCTTTCAGAAGACGTTGGACTGGATTGTACAGAGTTCCAACAAGATATAGACAGAAACAGCAGAGAAGGTCAGGAGGGTAATGAGGAGGCGGTTGGTTTTCGAACAAGATATGAATGAACAGGGTCAAATGAACCAGATTATAACGAAGCAATAGAAGAAAAATACGATCATACTCTACCTACGTCTTTGCTTGAGAACGAGTGCTCAGTTATATGGTGCTGCATTGGCACAATGAGACTTGAGTCGTCGTGTTGTGTATCTTCTTCCTTGCTTCTTATTGACGACTGTCATTGACCAAGGTTCAGCGTCTTCCATGTTGTACCCACAGGAAACCGTCAGTGGCATAGCACAAGACGCGGCAATGCCGTCAACGTCAAAAAGATATCACGACAGACCAAAAAATGACATCGTCCATAATTTGAGATTCAACATGGACAAAAGAAAAGGGTCTGGCCGG
>JABFFC010000650.1:622-14359 GCA_013623535.1 Fusarium penzigii
GGTAGTGTTCTCTTGCCCTGCGAGTCAGATCCGTACCAGCGCGGCATAGGCGTTCGGCCATTCGAGATACGCCGACAGGCTGCTCCGGGACAGGGCCAGGGAGACGTGGAGGAGGAGGAAGGCCGCGGCCACCGAGCCGCAGGAGCGGTGCAGCTGCAGGTACGTCCGCAGCGCGACCCCGAACAGGTCTGCCAGGAAGCTCAGGTGGGGGGACAGGAAGAGCGGCATGAGGTTGACCATCGAGAGGGTGCCGGCCCGGGCCGACAGCTGCGAGACCCCGTCCGTCCCGTAGAGGAGGCACGCGGTGTTGAGCCCGACGTAGAGGACGTGCGCTGCGACATCCGACACCATCCAAGGACCTACGAGCCTGTGACGGTCTACGACGAAGCGGTAGCAGAGGCACTTGAGGGCGAGGAGGTAAGCCTTCCTCGCCAAACGGGCCAGCCCCGGCAGGATATGTGCAAGCAAGAAGAGCAGCACCAGGGCGCTCAACATGGCCAATGCGAAGATGGCAGCTGGGTTCATCGACCTGGGCTGCATTCCTGGTGTTCGTCGCCTGGGCCCCGCCGCGGTCTGGTGCACCATCCACGCAGCTGGCCTAGGGCTTAGCAGATGGGGTCTTATACAATACTGTACAGTAACGATCGGATCACATGCCGCTTCCTCACTCACACGGTAGAAAATGGCCGGAAGAGACTTGGGAGGGTTGGACAGAAGGGGGAGTGGAGGGAAGAGGGACAGGGCTAGAAGGAGCTGAAAGAAACCTCCGTACTGCATCCATCCATCCATCCATCCATCCATCCATCTATCCCCACTCGGCACGCCCTGACTTTTCGCCTCTCCTATACAGCGCCGTCTTGAAGATACTGACCAACAAGCCAGATTGGGTGCTCAACATCTACAGTACCACCACACTCACGCTCCCATCCACGGTCTCGCGGTTGATCGATCATACAGGGACAACGCCATCAAGCAGCAGGTCAATCTTTGCGCATCTTTGTTCTACAGTAGAGTAAAGTACAGCAGTACAGTATCCGTGCTTTCCAAATTCCAGAAGGATGCCCCGGACCCCCTTCGCACACCCTCGGACCGCCTCCCTCGTTTCTTGATGGGCCATCACCCGAGCGAAGCGGTTGACGTTGCCGTCAGCGGCGGCGCGATGAAGTCGCTCCTACTCCCGAACAACAACGGACACGAGCTATACACTGGCACGCTACCGAGGTGTCTTCTTCCGGAAGACACTTCGTAGCCTCCGCGTTCTTTTCACGTCTACGTTCTCCTGTGTGATGCAGGCATGAGGGCTTTGGTCGGCCTCAGGATGAGGGAGAGTGGTATTACGGTCCGGAAGGGTCACGTCAGCTGATACCTGCCGGGCAGTGCTGGAGAGTCCAAGAGGGTTATCGGCGATGGGCGGCCTACCTTTGCTCAAGGGCTCGGGAAATCCGGTATCACGCTTCGTCGCTGTACTTCCGGATGTGTGCCCGGGGTTCATGGTTCGTGACGATTGAAGATGGTGTTCTTGAAGAGTACACATCACCAGACGGCCGGCCACGAATCTAAATAATGAGGATAACGGTACAGGACCAAAATAGCACTGCTGCGTGGCCCTGCTGCATGACGGGAGGCAGGAAACGGCCCAGGCGTTCATGTTCTGACGATGCAACAGTATGGCCGTGCTTCGGTGGTGCAGTATTGGAGCGGGCAATATCATCTTTTTGTGAGCGGACCTACACTACAGGGTAGCTGGGCCCTGTGCAGACCACCAGCCAGCCACCAACCTTGGTGGCTCGTCATGATGATCGGTGATCAGGCATCGTCACTGTGCCCTATACTGCGCATCATCCAAACATTATTGCAATGTCGAATGGCTATGCTGTACGATGCTGTGTGTCTGAGGACCCCATCTTGAGCCCTGTGCTAAGCCTGACGCTTACTTAAACCCAACTTTGTCTTCGTGAACCGGGAACAATACGAGTCGGACTTCTGGGCCGATCATGGTACTGTACACGATGAGCAAAATCCGAACATTATCTACAATCTTGCAGGCCTAGCTGTACAGTAGTGAGCGCTTGCACCTTCCAGTCTAAAAATAAAATGCTCTTTGTAAAGTCTAGGGTCGGGCTTCCACGGTACATGACTCTACCTCATAAGCAGGTTTTTTTTGTCAGAAATGGGTCGTTTTATAGGCGTGTAAGCAATTTCTGGCCGCGCCAATGAGGTACTCGGAAGTACCGCTGCTGCCTAGAGGCCCAGGAAGCGCATCTGGGGAAGTGGAGCCAGGCCAACAGTGCGAGTCATAAGTCCTGTCGTCACTCAAGTACGTGAGTCTGCCCGCTTCTCGTGTCGGAAATTTGTGTACATAGTATACGCCTATACTTATGCGGAAAGTGTGGGGCTTTGTTCAATAATACAAGGCTTGTTGTAGGGGAGGAAGGTGCAAGTGTTCAATACTGTACTGTACTGTATTGCACTGCACCTTGAGCCGATTTTTCCTCTGCAGCGAGCCTCTCCGGAGCTCACACGGTCTCAGCTGTAGCCGTTTGGGGTGACTTGGATTTTGAGGTTCTGCAGGGTCCAGAAATGGACGCACACCCCATCCGACGAATCCACTAACGGCCGTTCTGCGATGCGATGCGATGCGATGCTTATATGCCACGGGAAGTGATCAAACCCAGTGATCATCTAACGAGGAGGACGTGCCTTGCTCGGGTTCTCCCACTA
Source organism: Fusarium penzigii (assembly GCA_013623535.1). Classification (NCBI taxonomy): domain Eukaryota; kingdom Fungi; phylum Ascomycota; class Sordariomycetes; order Hypocreales; family Nectriaceae; genus Fusarium; species Fusarium penzigii. The sequence continues at coordinate 3,344 of JABFFC010000650.1, forward strand.
CGCCAATCGTATCCTGGATCTGCCGTGCCGAGCTGACGGTGACGGGCCATGACACCCTGGGCTCCCATGGCATCGAAGCGGTACCGATGGACCGTAGCCGCGGCCGTATGTGCCGTTTTCCTCCTCGTCTCGCGTTTCCGAGACGACGGTATTCTACCCACCGGCTCAACCCCGCCGTCTCGGATCACTACGTTCACAGTCGACTGGTCGCGTTATGCCTACGTTCAGTATGCGACCAACAGCGACTACCTCTGCAACTCGGTCATGTTCTTCGACGCCTTGAGTCGTCTCTCCAGTCACGCCGACCGAGTCATGATGTATCCCTCCTACATGACCAGGCCGGACACGCACCTGAGCAACGGCGACGGCAACGATGAAGATGTCGATGAAGATGACGACGGCAGCGGCCATGGGTCCTTGACTGACACCGCCTTGCTCATGAGAGCGCGAGACGAGTACAACGTGAAGCTCATGCCTGTGACTGTCCAGCACAGGGACTCCGCGGACGGTGAGTACCAGCCCAGCATGAATCAGCAGTGCTGCCCTTCCTCGAGCTCGTCGTTTCGGGCGCTGACGTCTGCCGGAAACGGCGACCCCCCCTTTCTAGCCACCTGGGCCGACTCCCTGACGAAGCTGCTCGTCTTCAACCTGACGCAATACAGCCGCGTGCTCTCGATCGACTCCGACTCCACGCTCCTGAAGAACATGGACGAGCTGTTCCTCCTACCTCCGGCGCCCGTCGCCATGCCCCGTGCCTACTGGCTGCCGCCGAGCGACAGGATCCTCTCCTCGGCCGTCCTGCTGGTCCAGCCTTCCAGGACCGAGTTCGCACGGGTCCAGAACAAGATCGCATCTACCTCCAGCAGCGAGTACGACATGGAGATCGTCAACGAGCTCTACGGCGAGAGTGCTCTCGTCCTCCCGCACCGCCCCTACAGCATGCTGACCGGCGAGTTCCGCGGCGAGAGCCACTCCCGGTACCTCGGCTCCGGGCTGGAGGACTGGCATCCCACCGTGGCCTACAGCGAGGCCAAGCTGATCCACTTCTCCGACTGGCCCCTCCCCAAACCCTGGCTGCCTGCGCCCGGACAGCTGCGTCAGAGGCTGCAGCCGAGATGTATCACTGTCACCCAAGGCAAAGAGGATTGTTCGGCAAGAGTGATATGGAACTCCCTGTACCGCGACTTCCAAGAAAAGCGTGAGGTAGATTATCCCTTCCCTTCAAAGTGAACGCTTACCTGCCCCAGATCTGACTATCCACGACACCGGGCTGCGAGGCCGGTACGACCTTGTCCGTATGGGCTTCAACGCTGCTCGTAATCTCGGTGCAGAGGCCGTGATCGTGATCGCGCCAAGGGATGTTGTTGGCGTATGAAATGGATGACATGGTAGTTCTAGATAAACTAGAGAGGTCTTCTTCTTCTTTGGTAGTACGGCATTGAACACTTGCACCTTCCTCTTCTACAACGACTCTTGTTTATAAAACAGAGCCCCACCTCTTCGGCATTAAGTACATGCGTATACTGTGTACACTAGAGCCACACATGAGAAGTGTGTAAATTCATGTACTTGAGTAGCGACAGTACCCGCGGCTCGCACTGCTGACACGACTTCACCCCAGATCCGTGTCCCAGGCCTCTAGGCAGCAGCGGTACTTCCGACTACCTCAATCGCGCGGCCAGAAATTGCTTACATACTCACAAAACGACTGATTTCTGACAAAGACACCTGCTTTGAAGGTAGAGCTATGTACAGTGGAGGCTCTACCCTACACTTTACAAAGAGCATGTTATGGTGATGAGTCGAAACCGTGTGATGGAGATGCTGTGATCAATGTTGGTAATACTGTACTGAATGAAATTGATCTGGCGACCTGTCTGCTTTAAACTGCCGCTTGGCTGAACGTAGCGAATGGCCAGTGGCTGGACGTTACTGTTATTCTTAAGCTAGAGATCAGACTCGTCATTCGCGAAGTCCGAGATGCAATTAGCCATGACCTGGGCCTAATTGCTGGGCTGGCGATCTTCGACTCTTCCCTACGCCTTGATTGGTCAACACAGTAAGCGCGTCTTCCACCCCTGCCCACTGTCCCTTCTCTTAATTCCTGCATGATGGTCCCCTATAAGTAGCAAGCGCCGTCCTCCAGCAAACCGCGAACTTTTACCCCAAATTCCTTTGATTCATTAATGAATGCATGTTTTGAGCCATGGCACCTAGGCCGTCAAATTTCATATACGTACGCACTTTCCCTGGATCTCACGTTCAATATTTCGCCTATGTGAGTTGTAGCTCTCATCAGGCAGGACTGAAAAAAATCGTCGTCAAAAACCACACGTATACAGGGTCCGTTCAAAGTGTTTCTTTTTCTCGCCATTTCCTTGCGCAACTAATATCTAAACTAACGCGACTAGAAGGCCAAGTCATTGGTTTCTGGTAGCTGACGACGATTCACTACCTAAAGATGGCCCTACGCCATCATTCTATCACTTGCCCCCAGACTGCAACATTTTCGTTCGTGTCGCCAGCATTGATTACTTGGAGCACAAATATATAGTCCAGTACGCTCGAGATGAGGATTCAGAGTTGGAGCCTCTTGAACTCGTTGTGGACTCTGGCGAAAAGGATGAATCACTGGTGATACTTAAAACGAATGAGGATCAAGATGGTTGTCAAAGAGCATTCGCCTTTCTTAGAGGCGAACATTGCGCAAGATGGCCAAACGTTACAATGTTCCATAATTCCTATCTCAGGAATTCTTCTGCATCCTGTCAATAGCCGGTCGAGAGAAATTAATCCAACACTGTATTCAACACCTTTTTTAAGGTATGAAGCTCTTTTTGTAGCTTACAATCCGTGAGCCTGAACGTAGATTGGATGCCGATTCTCACCGAACGTAAATGGCGACGTCTTCCTCAACGCAATAACACCCGTTCGGTTATGGTTGGCGGCCAGTACTTGGTTTCCAGCCCACTCTTAGGTATCCCATCACGAGGAGGATCATCTGCAACTTTTCGTTTTAAGCTGTGAAGTTCTAATTCAGGATCGGAGAGGCAAAGCGACAAGCCCCTTTCGGTTCAGAGGCGGCACCTGGTCCCTGCGATACCACCCCTGAATATCATCTTAATCAACCAGTCTCAACCACGAGGCTGAAAGGTCATCGGGTCCCACATGCCAAACAAGACAAGGGCCTTATCCACGTTCCTATTCTGGATGAAATACGCCCTCCATCAGAACCTAAACCCACCTCCTTTCTTTCCGGTCAAGGGTTGATGCAGTGTTTCCGCTACGGCTCCACCAGAGATGCACTCTTCCATCTACCCTTGTGTTATGAGCAATCAACCCAGCGCTGAGCTCGAGAACCATCACTTCAAATCAGGCTCTCAACCCCAAGCACGATGTCAGTTTTCACACTAAGGTTGACAAACTCATGAAGGTCATCCAGCGAAAGCCCAACGAGCTTGCCGAGGCAGCTCAGCCTTTGACTCCTGGCATGTCCCCCATCTCGGCGCACAGCCACGAGACCGGCACTCTTGCACCAGCCGACGGAAAGATAAAGCGATGGGTGTGTAACGGACCCAGCTGCAACAAGAGCTTCACCCAAAAGGGTCATTTGGACATCCACAGAAGGACTCATACTGGCGACAAGCCATATGTAAGACTGCGTCCAGTCTGCTATTTCCCATCCAACAGCTCATGAAACTAACCTCTCCTTAGTCCTGCGACTTTCCCAAATGCAACCAGGCCTTCTCCCAGCTCGGAAATCTCAAGACACATGTGCGTCGTCACACTGGCGAGCGCCCTTATCAGTGCAGCCAGTGTGGCTACCGCTCTGCGCAGCGTAGCAACGTTCGTGCCCATGAACGAACTCATCAAGGACTCAAGCTCTTTGTGTGCAGGCTTGATAGTTGTGAAAAGACCTTTTCACAGCTGGGCAACATGAAGACACACCAGAACAACTTCCACAAGGAGACGCTCGAGAAACTGACATCCCGATTCTCGCAAACCATCGCTTCAAGAGAGGAAATTCCCAAGTCGGAGCTTGAGCTGCTTGAGTACTTTGCTACACACTACAAGAACAGCAACAAGGGTATCAAGGGCCGTGGGAAGGGTCGAAAGGCCGGCGCTCGTTCTCCCGCCTGCACCAGCACCAGCAGCAACATCAACATCAGCCACACCGCTCCTACATCTAAGTACCATGGCCCTCAGATTCCTGGCCCTCTACAGCACATGCTTTCCCTTCATAGCCGATACCCCGAATCTTTTCATCCTGACAGCCCAGTAGCCTACAGCATGAACCATGGAGGACAGCCTAACATCATGGGTAACATGCCCCTTAAGCACAGCACCGACGGCTACCAGCTCTTTGGGGTGCATGGAGGGCACCACCAAGTGCAACAGCCCAGAAATAGCAACGGCTTGATGTACGATGCCGGCGTTGCCCCCTATTGTCTTGTATAGTTCGTTCGTTAGAGCAATGCTGGGTTTCATAACGCCCGACTTATTTCCTGATTGACGATCCCCACCTATGAATTTTGTCTTCCCCAACTCTTCCTGCCTGACAATGCTAGATAAATCTTGTATCTGAGAGCTTATAGAAGGTTAACCTCAGCGGAAGAGTCGTGGTAGTTCTGTTCTCATGTTCATTAGGTGCTGTTATGCTTCAATTCACTTCGTCATAAGCCCATCGCTACAATGGTGTCTTCCGACTGCTTGTATTTTAGACTTTACCATGATCTCACACGGCCGACTAGATGGTCCGCTACCGCCGGTTGGGGAACTGGACACAGTAAATCTCTTCGATTAGAGGGCAGTATGTAGTTACGATGATGCGACCGGAATTGTGGTTTCTTTCTTCTCGTCCTCTAGCCAATACCATCCTCATATGTAGCCCGCCCTTGGCTTGGTTCCACCCTGCTCAGGGTGACAGAGACCCTCCGGTCTTTCCCCTCATCGTCGTCTTTATGGCACACTTCCTGTCAGTAGCGTTGGATCGGGGACGGGAACGTTGTCACGATCCTGAGCTCGAGCCACTTGATCCTTCTCAACCTGAGCTTGAGGCCAGGTCAAGTAGATGGCTTCGGCGAGGTTTCTAAGGTGGATAGAGCACCTCATCGTGTGACGGGCGCGAACATCACTTCGGGAAAACGCACTGCGACAAAGAATGCACACATAAGGACGCTCGCCAGTGTCTGTTGAAGATGGATGTCAGTAACTATCACGTCAGTTCTAACCAATAATACTCACGTTTCAAGTGATGGCGCTTCAAGTGCTTCGGGTGCTGGTATGTATTTGTGCAGTGAGGGCAAGGAAATCTTCCATTGGCGTCCTTCGCAGGAATCACAGTGTTCTTGACCGAGGTTGTACCAGCACCAGGTCGGCCACGAGCAGTGGAAGGAATTCCGCTATGGCCCTGAGAATAGACAACGTGAGGAGGCTGCCCACCCTCTTGTGGCACTGGATTGGGCTGCATCTGAGAAACAGGACCATAGGGCAACGAGACTCCAGGTTGGGACATAGGGTCGCCGGGTTGCTTAGGGTGGTGCAAGACAAGAAGTCCATGAAGTGCCATAGACTGCGGGTGTGACGCAGAAGCGGTGGTCTGCTGTACCATGGAAGCCCAGATGCCATAGGGCTCAGGAGACGAGCGTGGGTTCTGGGTCATGGAAAAGCTAGAAGCCGGCGTGTTGAACTTCGGTGGAGCGGCTGTACGGCTGAAGTGGGAGAGTGCAATAGAGACAGCGGTATGTGGAGGGCATGACTGGCCAGGAAGAGTCGTGTTTGTACCATGGTAAGGGTTGCCCATACTACTTGCGTTAGGAGCGACCTCAAGATGAAAAGTTGGTGTGAAGAGACACAGATGGAGAAAGCAAAAGGCAGAGAGACGGTTCGGAAGAGGTTCAAGGCAGCGTATGGGAGTCTCGCATGGCAGGGGAATGGTCTAGGCTGCAAAGACAGAATCAACGGGGATATTGTCCACGCCTACCGGCTCTTCACAATACCAGCTCTTTATCGTCAAAAAGAGCTCTCTCACTCAGGGATGCAGACCGCTTTCTCAGATATCTCCTGTGTAGTCCCGTGTAGTCGCCTTCAATAGCTGAAACGCAAAGAGCCGCCACCACCACAAAGTGCAGCCCAGCTCTACCCTACAATATCGCTACATCGGTGCATCGGATCCTTGCCGGTGAGGGGAGAGAGAACAAAGAAAGCAGCCTGACTGATTTCTGTAGAATCCTGATCCCTTTTCTACACAAACACCTGCCAGATCGGTGAACGGGGTTGTTAGCAACGAAGGTAAGTTATAAATCCTAAGACATTCCTGGCGCCTCCCTAAGCGAGTGGAATTTCCGAGAAGAGCACCACAGTTCGAAAATGGCCAGGTTAGCTGAGCAGGCCAGCCGGCTGATATATTGGAGCGTTGGCTTGCTCCAGCTTTTGACTTTAGATCGCGCGCGGGCGGTCTGGGATAACTAAAGAGACAGGCAAGAGATTCTATAACTATACCTGGTTAGTCGTAGTCTGTGTTGGGTCGTGATGGGGGGGGGGGGTGTATTCGACGTGGATTGGGAAAGTGCGACGCATGGTGATGATGATGACAGGGCGCAAGAGCAAGCCGGCCCCGCTCAAGTGGGCACGGACGAGCAAACAAACGGCGCGTACCTTGTCCGACTCGAACCAGATGCCAGATCTGACCAGCCTGCAGAAGTTAGGGAAGGGGTAAGACAGGGGTAGCGAGGGGTCAGTCGAACAGTCAATCCAAGGTTGGACTACGGAAGGCATGATTAGCCAGACTGGCAGTGTGACGCTCGGCCTGATTTTCAACACGACGTCCAGTCTGGGTTTTGACCCACGCGCAGAGTTTTGGAAGCCGCGCGTTGTTCCCACGGCGTAAGAAGAGAGATTGAGAATCAGAAACTCATACAGTATTGGCCTCTGCTGACACGAGAAAGTGTAGGAAACGAAAGGCGCAGCTGCCAGAGAATATTGCACGTTCAGCTTTTGCTTTCCCTCCTGCTACTGAAAGTGCGAACAGACGAAGTTTAGATAACTGGATCCTCACATGTCTCGTCCATGAGGAACCGCCATGACTTTTCCCAGCGCAGACATCGCTCATGTCCAAGGCCTCCTTGGTGAAGACTGCCATCTGGATTGCTCTTCGACACAACCAACAGTGGTCATTCGAATGAAGAAACAGCGGCTCGAGGAATAGGAGAAAAACCGACTGTATTGTGGCCGTGGTTCGCGATTCAGGTGGCGGGGATCTTTCAACTTGTATCACGCTTGAATGCAGAGACTGTTCTTTATCCAAATCTCACATCCGCGTTGTAGACCCTGACTTGATCTCCCTCATTGACCTCCAGGTAGACTGCTCTATTTTTTCTTCCGAATCTTGCCCAGCACGTGTGACTCCAACCAGCAAACCATGCAGTATCACCCTGGGTTGTGATGTCACCCGTGAATATGCCGAAGCTGTCTATATGTTCATCGACGCCGTTCAACGCATCCTTCCCGACAGACTGTGACATCTTGGATAGAATCAACTGTTTTGCTTGCCCTCGATCGCCTTCGCCGTTTGATGCCTAGTTTGCGCATACCGTCATGTCACTTAGTCCACACTGAATGGTAAAGAATGGGATGCCTGACAGCCCTAGTGATCGGGTCCAGATTTGGACTCAGCAAGGTGAGAAGGTGACTTGTAGACAGTATGGAGCGGCGCCATGGGTCTCATGACCAATCGGATTCAGAGGTTCATGAAGCCACAGGAGACAGTTAAGCATACCCCATGTTTCTCCCCTTGAGGCAGAAGAGAAGCAGGGGTCTTGCCCACTCATAATCGCGGCAGCACCAGAGGAGGCCCCCACCGACACTTTCGACGGCTGGCAACTTGACGTTGTGCACCTACAACATAACTTGGGCTGAATTGAGTTGAACACACTCAGAAGTTGAAGATATGGAAGGTCCAGGAAGAAGAATTCAAGTTCAGACCCAAAAGTCTGACATTGACCGGGAATTAGATGAAGGCATTCAACCCGCATGTCTGTATGGAGTGTGGGGGTGTAGTCTGTGGAGAGATGGCCGTGTACTTTCCTGATTAGACGGTTCGGGGGTGAACTAGCCTCTGTGATAAAGATTGTGCGTTTGACGACCACAGGGGCTTCTAGTTCGAATCGGGATGTTTGCCCTGATACAGTACTCTTCACATTTATGCGTACTGTTCTTGTTGACGGCTTTTAATGTAGCTCACATGCGTTTTGCACAATGGCATCCATCTCCACGATCTCGTGAGCCCCAGCATAGGAACCACCATCCTCTCCAATATAGAAAGTGGCGAGATTATGGACCTCGAGGCAGATCCTCCAGACTAGCAGGTGGAGGAGAGCTCAGTGATGAAGGGGTCAGAAGATGCCCATGAGACCGGGAGACTCTCAGCAACGTCGCGGCACAGGCGGTTCGTTTGGTACATAACATGAATAGGCAAGGATCGCCCAGTGGCTACGGTCGAGACATCCAAAGACCTGCTATGACTGAGCGTTGCGGGAGGGGCCATGTCAAATTACGACTCAGAACAGTGACGCTGGCGGCTACTCCCTTGGCCTATGCCTTGCTGGAAATATGTGACGTTTCCTGCCATTCGAAAAAAAGAACAAGAAAAAGAAGTCGATTCTGTCTCATGTGATTCTTTATTAGAGGCTATTGATAGACAGATGCGCAGGGGCAAAAAGCATTGTGCGCCAATAGACAAGAGACAAGGACTCAGTCGATAGGTGCTGCAACAGGTCGGGTGTCCAAGAATCGTTTCATTCAGAACATGGAACCCAACAGACTTACAGCTCCATCCCTCTGTTTCTTCCCACGTTTATCCTCCCTCGCATTGCCACACTCCTGTCTTCCTCCGTCAATGTTATCCCCATCAGCTCAAGTCCGCACGCCCCTCCATGTTACACACCATCACCGGGCTACCTTCTCAACTTCCACTTCACTCATAACCTTCCACATCCCCAGGACCCATCTCCAAATCCTTCTCAGCCGCTTGTCCACGAAGAATAGCGTCGATCGACTTCGCACGGCACAACCGTCTTAGATGGTCTACCTAGGCCGCGTCACAAACGCTCAAACCACAACATCAATAATTGCCATATGACCGTTACAATGTCAGATACACACGGGTTGTACAGCTCTATGCGCGCGGTGCGTCCTGCGGACAACACTTCATGTAGCACCAACTCCCGGAATGCTGTTTGTGCCTTTCCATCTTGGCCTCGGAGCGGTTCTCTCGACTCCGGAAACTTTGAAGAACCCCCGACTTCTCGTCTCTCTGACGACGATCTTCTCTCTAACCCCGTTGGCGATGACGACGACAGTGCACCTTATCCTGTGATTCAGACTGAGCGTGAGCACCAAGCCGCCCTTCAACGCGAGTTCATCCGCCTTGTCGTCAAGGAGAAGGAGCGTCGTCGCACTGTTGCCCGAAAGCGCACAGCCCAAAAGCACGCAGCTCAACAGCAGCACCGTGGAAATCTCAGCAAGAAGAGCGACAAGACCAAGCTCGGCTCCATTGTCGAGATCGGGAGCGTCGGGTGAGCTAGGTCCCGGTTCTTCCTTTGGCGACTGATACAGGGGACAAGACAAGTCTCTGAAGCCAGCATCAATGAGTCGCATGTCGGGTCGATGATATCATGTATCTTATGCTACCTTAGAATGGGCGGCTGCTGGACTAGCACTGGCTGCTTACGCCCGTACCGACCGGGACTTTCGATGGTCTTGCTGGAGAATGCTGCGTGTCACTTTGTCCGTCAGATTCCTCGTGTGTTCATGAATCTAAGTTGCATTCCGCCTCTGCAGCTTTTCAGGGGTGACATGAAAGAACTCAAGGCCCGCAGCCGGAGGAGGGCATTTCTACCATGCATGGTCCAGATATGGCTTCGGTTCAAAGCCTCGCTCTGCGCGTCAGAGAGATGCCTTCAAAACAAAGGCGATGACATTGCCGTGGGTTCTTATGCTGAGTACATGTGGAGCCTCCTCCAACGCCTCCTACCTGAGTGTTCTCTTGTATTGTTACATGGTTACGGCATAAAGAGATAGGCTCATGCCTGGTCCACGGTGTACGTTTCGTGTAGAGATATGCACGCCCTCAAAATCTATCTCGTGGCGAGCGTCCTTCTTGTGGCTGCTCCACTGCAACAACGAAAAAGAAAAAAATTATCATTCGTTTACAATGTTGTAGAGCGATGTTCGTATTGTAGGCAGTCAAACTGCGCATCATCCAAAATAGTTACTTGCTAATTATTCAAACAATTCTGACAAGACCTGTTGCCTAAGGACTTCCGCATTAAACAAATCGGACTGGTTTCAATAGACAGCATCCATGACATCCGCAGGGGTGACGTAGAACGCCAGCGCGATGATGGCGTAGAGACCGAGGAGCATGGCACCTTCGAGGTAGTTGGACTTTCCATCCTGGACAATATAGGTGACGACAAGCACGGAGACGGAGAAGGCGACGGTCTGGACTACGACGAGTTAGCGGTCGATGAATGAGGGGGACGCGGGGAAGTAGCGTACAAGTCTCAAAACGGAGAGACATGTCCCGGTCGATGATCCAGCCGACAAGGACGAGGGAGGGAGCGACGAGAAGAGCAATCTGGATGCTGGAGCNNCGGCGGCGTTGCCCGCGATGGGGATGAGGATAAGTCCAACGAACGCCTTGCTGACGCCAGCTCTCTCCACCAGATCGTCGATGCTGCCAACCAGGTATCCGGCGCAGAGGGCAACAAGAACGGTGGTGACAGCGAGAACGAAGGCAGCGGCGATCGGGTCCAACGCCGCCTCCTCCACCTCGGTCTCTTCGCTCTCAGGCTGGCCCTCGGCATCGAAGAGGTTGCTGTGAGTGCGCAGCTGGAAAACAAGGTAAAGGACGTACAGTAGAAGGAGAGTCAGCGCTGTTCCACGAGAGAGCGTGAGGATGCTCGAGACCTTTTCCTGGGAACCACCTCGGTCGAGAATGGTATAGAGCTTGGT
>JABFFC010000653.1:0-25914 GCA_013623535.1 Fusarium penzigii
GGGATGGGATGGGATGGGACGGGCGCCACCTCCTGCTCCCTGCCTTTAGCAACAGGAGATATTGTTATTGGCATCAAGTGCTGTAAATGAACTGCTTTTCTGTATCACGTCCGTCTTGTATCGGATGGTTCGACTTCCTGCTTTTCATTTCCCCAAAAGTGAATAGAAACAGGTGAGTTTCTTTACAAGCCCAGTATCACGTATCATTGGGATTCCAAATGATCTGCAACGTTTGTCGTATCGACTTCGTGTAGGAGGATATCGAGCATCACACAGAGACAAGACATTTATCAGTGCTCGGTGTTTCTTTTTTAGCCGCCAATTCCTTGTCCTATCAAGTCGAAATCCGCCCGACAGAACAAGTGGCGGTGATCTTAGTAAAGATTGTCTAAAGGTTTACAAACCACATCAAAACACCATTTGAGAAGGGGAGGAAAGAATAGTCTTAAAAAAGAAGCACCGAGATAACATCAGGTAGTCTGTATTGCATTTATTGTTATTTCTGGTCGTGGAGACACTATTGCATTAATTGTCACTATTGTGAGTTTAGCTACCTACCTAGGGAAATTCTTTACTCTACAGTAAAATCTTTTTGTCGACGCGCGTCTGTTAAAATCACTCACTCATCCCACCCCATTTCTCTTTTTCCCAAGACAATTTATTATTTTCTTGGAATCCCGCAAGACCCGCTAAATGTCTATCTCATTCTTGTTTTTGTCTCTGGCGTGAGATGTGAGAGGGTAGTATCGTTTTGGAAACCAGGGGGCGGCAGAAGAAGCCCATGTAAGGCCCCATGAACTATTGAGATCAATAGGGATGTACACAGTACAACTAGACATGCTTGCCACGGGGGCGTGAGGGTGGTCTGAATATTCCAAATTCTCACCACCTCTTTCCTCACCTGATGGCTACAACATCACTGCTAGGCCTCTTCACTGCCTGCGCAACACTCATCAGAGACATCAATACTTATCACTACCAAGTAAGCACTAAGCCCTACTGACCATGTGCTGACAAGTGTGGTTTTGATAAGAAAAATCAATCAATCAACTAATAGAAGAAACATGCAGACAAGAGTAAAATCGAGAAATATACAACACCATGAGTATTAAGTATTGTTATTAAGTATTAACCTTACTCGAAGCGTATCGGTCGACATGTCTGGGAAGTTGCCTACGTTTCCCACTAACTTATGCGTAAAATCTCTAGAAGCCAGTTAAAATCAGCATCGACAAAACCCCCCTTTCTCTTTGGCTGTGATTTTGTTTCAGTTTTTTTGCACCAGCATATCGGGGCCCTCCCTCCTCCTCCGCTGTTACCGCATCTGGGAATATTTATTCACTATTCAAGTTACCAATGCACTGTACTGTACTAATGCATATGCTAGCCATACAGGCCCCCCGAATGTCGGAAATTACTCATTTGCCTCCTTTATCCATTCGCTGCATTAAGTCCACTGACAGGACAGTGCTTACTTTTCAGGGGTAAATCGAACATAACTTTGTCTGTTCTCACCTATTCTGTAACAAGTGATGGGCAGTGATCGACTTCGCTTGGAAACAACTTTCATCAAACTGAAGAGAAAAGAACCCGCAATGATGTTACAGCCAGGGGGAAGGGGAATCCTCCTCTTTCTTGAGGCGATCGGTCTACCCTGCCTCGGTACCTAAGTACCTAGTACTGTAGTAATTAACCCCTGGCACTGGCACTGGCACTGGTTGGTACACATAACACAGCACCATCAACCATCAACCCACTTTCTTCACCTTCTGTAACATCCTTCACCTCACCTCACTTCACCTTAATACACAAGGGGCCACTCATCGGGGCATTTCAGTAATTACAATCTACATCCAACAAGTCACAATCTCGAATGACAATCAGACATGTCAAGCCAAGGGCGAGTTTCTGAGCAGAATGATTCTTTTTTCTTAACTTCCACACTCATCATGTGGCGTTCCTTTACTCATCCCTTGGCCTCCTCATCGAAAACGAACCTCGGGCATGATCATGACACGTTCATCTACAAACCTTCGACCATGTCCCCGTTGTTAGAGTTATCGCCAAGTACCGGTAGCAGACGAGATTGCATGGCATTGAGCAATTCCCCATACTTTTCGTCGCACGGCCCCGTGGTAACGCGCAATTTGCGCTCACCAAAGCCGCGGTGACCATTGATCGCTGTACCACTACAAACCTTCACCCATGAAAGCAAGTGTCAATGTGTCGCAAACGGCCAAATTCTATATCGCCCTATTTAGACCAATGTCGTGTGCTCTACGAATCTTATCCAGCTGACGCGGAACCAACGCCGGGCGATTTATTCCATGCCCTCCCATCGCTCTGAGCAAGTCCCCGATAACTGGGACTCCCTTGCGAAAGGGTCCTCGGGCCATTACTTGAGGCCTTCAAGCCCCCATGTCAGCTCAGATTGAACATCCGAAACCCATTGGCCACAAGAGAGGTTCGTGCCTTGCGCAGGGCGGCTCGTCTACATGTCTCCCTTGGCAATAATGTATGTATGTAAGATCATACCATGATTGTGGCGTGCAGTGATAAAGGGAGAGTGCATGATGTTTGTATGCGGTGCAACAACAGCTGGATCTCTCTCCTCCCTTTGAAGCCTGCTGTGCAAACGTGGGATGGACTGAGAGCTAAGCGATGATGATATTCCACAATATTGCATTCCAGGTACCAGAACAGATCCTGTCCTAATTCGTCATAAGTAAGATCTCTAACGATCATGGCATCAAGCTCATGCAAGGCTCTTCTTGTTCCTGATACGATCCGACAATTTGTCGATGGACTGGCTCTAGGTTAAGTGGTACCCCAGCAATGCCATCACATGGATGAGACAAGACAACTCATAACAAGGGGAAGAAGACTGCTCTACATTGATTAGTTCCATTGTTCAAAAGACAACTATTAATGCAATATTCCGTGACCACTCCTTTTGTTCCTGTTATATCCATGTACTCCTGTTATTCTTGTCTACCTACATCGCATGCATGACACTCTTGGTAAGCCAATGTACGACTTACCCTAGAGCCACTCACGCAACAAGCACAGATGAGCGAGCCATGGATATGACCAAGTTTGGATTTGGCATTTAACGTTCGGGAAATTGGTTACATACAATTCTTAGATGGCCGTCTTAAACTCAGTTTACGAACCATCAGTTCAAAGATCGGAGCAAGGTACTGGTCTGCCAACTGTGATAGACTGGGTAGGCAGATATCAAGTTGAATACCAATCCACGATGACCTACACTACCAGCATGTTCTGTCCAAACAGCTTGCGAAGCATGGCTGACCCCCAAATAATCCAGCAATGAACCGCTGGTGCTACCCAACTGTAAACTAGACACTGCCATGACACCGAGAAGAACACCATCTCAACTAGATATCCGGCGGAAATATCGTATACCCTGTACCCAATCTTGAAACCAGTGACCAACGCACTCAGCCCAGACTTGGACCGAGCTGAGCATGGCACGGACAAAAAAGTCGGGAACCATGGGTTAGGTGAGTACGCAAGTGCTCGCAACGACGGTTATTCGACCGAGATTCGATCCGTACGTTCGTTCCAGTGTCTTGACTGGCTGGCTGGCTGGCTGGCTGCTGCTGTCTCCGAAACGACATTCCGGTGGAAATTCAAGCACTCGATAAACCACCTGTTGCGTTCGTTCACTGCAGATATCGTGGGATCGCATAGTCGTTCGTTGCTGAGTTTCTCTCGTCCAGTGACGTCTCAATGCAGTAAATCGGGATGCCACATTGTCACTGATAAGTACTTCGGTACGTGAATCAGTAGACAAGGCAGGATAGGTGGATGTTCGATAATAGGACTAGGTCGAAGCTGTTCTGAATAGATGAGAATGTCGTTCCCGCTGATGTCGAGATAGGGCCTCGGCTGTTTAAATCCAAGATGTGAGGAAGGACAGCGACCCCGGACTGTCTAACGAACTCGTAGCGCCGTGGACAATTTGTTACAGTGGTGAACTGTAAACAACCCTGCTCGTCGTTAGTGGTTGCATCAGAAGAGGATAAACCGTTCTCTTGGTATAATCCAGGTCACACTCACTGTCAACCTATCATCATGTCCCAGCATGGCTTTCCCGATTCACATCTGAATACAAGCCCCGGCAGTAATTCGTGAAGCTTTTCAAAGCAGAACAGAGGTATTGTATCTAGCCAACGCATGAGAGCTGCTTAAGAGACATGACATTCTCTAAATCAAGGACCTGAATATCAAATATCCATACCATGGCACCCAAGCCAATCTAACGTGCAGAATTGTATGGAGCAACGCCAAATGCCTGCAGTATTTACCGCAATGCACCTTCTTATCATGAATAATATGGTCTGAAGTGATGACCAGGCCAAGATCGTAAATAGCTACCAGTTCAATATTGGAACTTCAACTAGGAACTCAACGTTTACAGCAACATATTTTCCAATACTTGTTTTTTTCACACGCCAGCAGATGTTATATGCACATGTTTGGACATCCTTGATGTGTTAAAACGTACTTGAATTTCAAAATGCCGTGATTTGACTGATCAAATTTGCCAGTTGCTCATATCCCGAGGCTCGAATCAGCACAACACAACTGAAGAATTGAAATCAAAACAACAAGCGATTCATTGTTGAGATATAACATGGCCGTATATAAATGCCCTCTGAAAGCCAGGCAACATTTGCCCTCAGAATGTATTCAAGCCCTCGTAGTACAAACTTGCCGAGACATCACTCACCAGACTTACCAACTGGACAGATCTTCTTGATACATCCACAAGACTCACCTTAAACAAGCCGTTTCGGCCATGTGCCATACTAACTTGATCAAATGTTTAAACTGCGGACAGACCGCAGGTTACTACCAGACCGTCTGCGAGACCGTCTCCCACTACAATTCAGTCTGCAATTCCATGACCCAGCAGACGGTATTTGTTACGGCAGACGGATGCTCCGAGTGCCAAGCTGCGCGCCGACGCTGTCGATTGCGTCGAAGGAGCAAGAAATGAGTCCTCGTTGCCTAACGCGCCCAAATGTGCCCCGAGCGGTGGAGATGACCGAGCGGTAACATGTGTTGCAGAGTCTGGACGTTTGATGGGTTGGGATCATCGTCGAAGAGGTCGATATGCTCCGAGATGGCGGCAGGGATGATATTGGCATAGCATGGCTACCTGGATAAACGGCCCGCATGATATACGATGCCTATGCCTGCGCACTTTCGTTCGACCTTGGCATGTAGTCCTCCCATCCTAGACCGAAGAGCTGATAGAACTGAATCGATACAAAACGAAGCTATTGAGAAGATGTTTCACTGCTCGGCTTGTCCGAGTTTGCAACACGTGGTCATGAAAACAACCGTGCTATTCCGACACATTTCGTCAGCGGCTAGAGTTGGATGCTTGTATGAGCTGACTTGTGACTCAGGCCATATTCGTCAACCATGTACGTGGCTTCGTAAACGTGACTCGATGTTGACATGTTTGCGCGAATGTTCTAGAAGCTTCAACGACCAGACAAAGTTGTGATGTGGCTGCGCTGACGACTATGACGTCAATGAGGCTTTTCATCACAAGCTTCTTTTGAAGATGTGAAGATCATGGATGAATGTGACCCACCAAGACCCCTTAGTGTGGGGTCCAAGTAACCGGGTCATCGGGAAAAAAAGTGTGTGGTTATTTCAGCATGTTCTATTCTCGATGTCTCCAACATGTCTAGGGCGTGACAGAAAAAAATATGATTCATGCTGAAGCGTGACGGTCAGTGCAAATCCGGAGCAGCATCCCCGGAGGGTTTGCGAGAACAACGGAGAAAACTTGGGAGAAAACTCTCCGTTGAATCAGCTGTCGCAATCGGGAAGCGAGAAAGAGAGGGGGTTAAAAAAGGACCCTTGAAAAAAAAACCACTTTCCGCAGAGTCAGGGACCAACACGCAGAGACGATGGAAAATCGAGAAGAAAAATGTGACCTTCCTGGCCCATTGATAGACATGGTGTGGTAAATCTGAATGCTGCTCACTTTCCTCGTCTCCACCCCCGGACAAGGCTCTCCGGGCCAGAGTGATGAATCTGAGAGTGGATTCTTCTAAATGGTAGCCTTGTGATATCTTGTTGATGATTGTCAAAGCCCGAGAGAAATTATCACGGATCGTATGGGAAGGGCTAGAGAGTCGGTGAATTGCTCGCATGAAAAAGGGCGGAAGACTTCTTCCACCATGCAAACCCATCATCAATCCCGCAATTGCTCATGCCAAGGGATCCCCGCCTTGATCTGATCCTTTCGTTAAACGCGTCTGGTGCCCGTCGTGATGAATGGATTAAATCTTATCCACAACCGACAATGTACGTACTGTATATTACACGTGCAAGATGGACGAGCAGACTCATGATTGACGATCACCGATCCAGCTACTCCGACGCGATCTGCAGATGTGCGTTCGTAACATTTAGTACATGAATAGTGGTTGTGGGAGTAATGGTAGTGGTAGGCAATGTATGTAGCCGTCAAATCTTTTGCGTCCGTGACATCAAGCGAGCTGGGTTTTCATTTCGATGCGGCCAACGTTGATGAATGCGATAGGTCCTTGTCAACACCCTTGCAGTCGCAGCGTTGCGCCAACTGGGGGTCCTCCAGATTGCTGATGCAAACCGACTGCTGATGGCTTTCATTGGGGTTATTGCCCTTGAGCTTAGTAATGAATGCACTGACCGTTAAGTCCTGGCTTGGCTAGAACTGGCCAGTGAGTGATCAGATTAAATAAACTTTGCTGCTAGGGCCGCATGGCGATCAATTCGTTGATGCGTTGAAATGACTCTCAGTCAGGTTGGACGGATAGTCAGGCACCGCTTGACAATGTCCAATGTTCAACCAGGCTGGATGGCATAATCTGGGCTGCATCGTGGTCTCTTAACGTCAAACCGTGTAACATGAGTTGGGCAACAAGGAAAATCGTAAAACAATAACGAGTTAGCCCAAGTGGTGGATCGATCAGCCACGAGATAAAGGGTGGAGATGGTCTAGGCTAGTTAATTGAATGGACACCTCTCTGGAACATGAAGAGTCAGAGGGTGAAAAGAGTTTCAAGACATTCGAATTACGTACTTTTGTAATATTGGGCCGCCGTAGTATCCATTCGTCACTTCAATCGTCCAGGATAACTCAGCGCCACAAAGTGGCATATTGACCCCCAAATCCTCGTCTTAAGCGGGTGCCGCCTTGCGAAATATCAATGCTCGGAGATGTGTCGGCCGTAGTTGGAGGGGCCCATCCCATCCCATCTTGATCGGTATTCCATTCGGTAGGTTCTCGTTGGCTCGAACTCACGTGCAACGTCGACCAGGCTATTGGTGTCCTCGAATGACAGCCATCCGGAATTACTGTGTACAGGATAGACCGGTCCCCTGGATCGTGAAAGTTGTGTTCTTATTGGTGTTCGATATTCAGGGTCTTCTTGGCGCCCTTGAACACGCTGATCATAAAAAAAAAAAGGGCATTTACGCGGCCCGAGCCTCTTTTTTATTATTATTATCACAGCCACACGTTGACCGAGGCATCTGCTTCTCGCCTGTTCTCGCAATTAAGGCTTTGTAATATCGATTCAGCACACACAATAGGCTGCAGTCGGTGGTTGCAGATGCCACGATGGCGGTGTCACCGACCGTATGGTATACCATTAATTGCCGGTATTGCATGCTGCCTGCAAACAACCACGGCAACGGCGTCGGCTCGCGTTGTATATCAATGCATCAATGCAACGCTTGGTACCGACCTAGCTAACTGCTTGTGGCTTTCGTTTCTGGGCGCGGATGATCTGGTAACCTAGTGTGTGTCTAGAACAAGTCGGCTCCCACAAGTTCGGACCTGACTTCAGCTGATCTGAGTGACAAGCCGACCGTGCCATAATGTTAGTAGCAGTTATCCATCACGAATGGCCGAACTGTCATGGACAAGCTCTACCCACAGGGTCGGGAATCGTTAACCAAGGGGACCCTGACGGTAAGGTAGCGCCCGAGATCCCCGGTTGTAGTCAAAGTGATATCAGGATCGAGGAAAAGACGAGACAGACCCCACCAGGAAAACCACTACTACTGCTGGGCTGTGCTTAGCATAAAAGAGGAGCGAAGAATATAGAGTGCTGAATAATGTTTGAAGATCCATCTGGAAAAGGTAGATGAGGATGCTATTCCAGACCAAACCAAATTAAATACCAAAGTAACATGGTTTAAAGATGGAGATATCAGAGAAAGCGCCCCTCATTCAACCATACTAGGGCACGGTTCCCATGCTAGGGATCCATGGTGCAACTGTGGCGGCAACGTATGCCCCTCCTCATGGCGCCACACTAGAACATGGCGGGGATTGTTCTGGCAGAGAGGTCAACAGGGCCAAAAGAACCTGTGTCGAGGAGAGATTGATAGATGACAGCACTAAAATGGCGGACTTGGTACTGCGTATGCATACTAGCACGATCGAACGGGGAGATGTCGAGCTTTAGTGTTGTTGATAAACGACGGTACCCACGCACTTGGGATGGAAGTGTGTGTGGAAGGGGTTGGTTTGGCTTGGGTAGAAACGAAGAAAATTGAAGACGAAGATCCCCAAGTTATGAAGCCTTAACCCAGTCAAGTAAAGAAGGGACCATTTGATCTCCAGAAGAAAAAAAAAATGAAATCAAGAAAAAGCGGATCCCTCCTTCTTTTTCTGTTCCTTCCCCCATGTAATCGCCGTCCTTTTGTCCCGGGCAACAAGCGCCGCATTCGCTCTCGCCCCCCCCCGCCTGGCTGGAGCGGGTCGAGGAGCATTTGCTCCGGGCGTTTCCCTAACTTCCCCTGGCCCAGGCCTGGATTGAAATGGAATTGGTTCAGAGGGAACCATGTGGTGTTTGATTTCTTGCAACAGGAAGGAGTCTCTCACACGGAATTTTATTGTCGCCTTTCTCAAAATGGCTCTTTTTCGCCCTCTTGCCAATGCGAATTGTATCTTAGCCCCCGTCTCCCGTCAATCCAGCGCCATCTGCTCGTCACCATGTCCACCTTTCACTACAGGACCACCTAACTTCGAATGTATGAAAGAATCCGGTAGACCTGTAGCTCTCTCGCTCTCGCTCTCTTTTCTGTTTCTGTTTAACGGCCGCTAATCCAACCGGGCTGAAGCACACACGCCTTTTGTCCTCGCTTTTTTTAATCCTCTTACTTCCCCTTCTACTCCCTTCGACTAGCTCTTATAGAGCTCCCACTCAGATACTCAAGCCATCCTGGCTGGCTGTGCACACCGAAACAACTCGAACTAACTAGAGCTCTCCTCTCTTCATCCTACCTTTCTCTTGACCTTGAAAGAGCGGCAGTCTGCGTCGTCAACATTTTCTACTTTACGCGGTCTTGTCCTCCACCCTAGCCTGGTCTGTTGTTTTGTGCTGTACTGTACTGTGCTGTGCTGTGCTGCCTCGAGCTGCCAGGTCAATGCCCCGTTACAGACGACACGCCAGAGAAACACTCCGGTTGGCGCCACATCCTTTATATCAGCCCTGTCTGAATCAGCTTGACAACAGAGCCATCTACTCGGTTTTACAACACGATCAATCATCTTCTTTTCCTTCTTCTATTTTTTCTCGACATTTGTTTCTTTCTTCTTAAAAGTTTCTGTCTCTTTTTATATTTTTATTTTGTTACTCTTCTTTCCAACTTCTTGCACCTAGTCATCGCCATTTCGACCCTTGTTTTTGAGCCATTCCTGGTAGAGTGTTGTTCATGTTACCGGTCCATGATACCCCTTCTCTCAGCTATCGGCACCCGTAACTGCACCTCTCAGCGCTCTTGCTTTTTTGGTTCGGATTCACCAAGATAAATGTGCGAGCAGCATACGGCTGTCTGCCAAGTGTGCGGGAAAGAATATCTTGTTTACGTTCAGTTTTGTCCAGCCTTTCACCCTCCGTTACTTGTCTGTCCTCTGGGAACGACCCTTACCGCAAGCGATATGCGTGACGGACAATGTCCCAGCCCTGTTTGTCCCAACAGTATGAGAGGAGGTTGTGGGGTAATGTGATGAATCCGGGACAACCAGAAATGGGATCGTCGTCTAGCTTCAACTTCCACGTCTTGCCTCGACAACGGCTTAGAGCTTCTGCTCAGCTGTGCCGACTTCGACGACCTGATCGGTGCCCTCATACTTGGGCACCTCAAAGTCATATTTCTTAGCAATGGAAGGGGACACGAACCTATTTATGGTTGTCCGTTAATGATCTACAACAAAAAGTGAGCGGCTGAGGGTACGTACCGTCCACCAATAAAATGACGGCCTTTAAAATGTTTGACGAGTGGCTTTGGAGCCGTAAGACTGACGAGCGCGGTAGGCATGAATGAGCTGCCGAGACCTGAGGCGGGAGGACCGTCTTCAATACTCCATGATGAAGGGGCGTCGACGGAAGTGACTGGCAATTTGGTCTCCTGCAACGCCTGAATGACTGCTGGGAAGGGTTCACGGACTTCACCCGAGAAGCTGAATCCTATAATGGTGTGAGATCCTGGCCAGGCTACGGAATGAATCACGAACCAAAAATAGCATCCACCACATGATCTGTCGAGCCGATAGCAGAGGCAAAATCATCAACGAACGGTACTTCGAGATCTTCCAACTGTTTTGCTAGACGCTGCATACAACATATTAGCAGTCAGCTTCAAAGGATACGGGATATAATCAGGGTCATGGCGTCAGGGAAAGGGTCATGGTATAGAATGGGGTCTTGGTATTGGGCATGGTTCGGTCCTGGGAAAAGCGGTATAGACATGAGTGTATACGATCGAGGTTTTTCTTTTAAGAGTAATGATCCCATGAGACATATGACACGAGCAGGTACTATTAGAACAAGTCATGTGGGCCAGCAATAAAAGCCCAATACTTTGCAGTTGAACTGCCTCCGCGTTGGTGCGCTAACCAACCTTGTACAAAATGGAGAGAAAATGCATGAAATGAACATGAAACGAACCTGGTAAAGATCATTTTTGCTTCTTTTTGGGTAGAAGACTGATGGCTGGTAACCAAACTGGGCAAGATGGCGAGCAGCCACAAGGCCGTCACCTCCTAGCGGCATTGTTAGTCCTGCTCGAGAGATGACAGTTTTCAGCCTTACCGTTGTTTCCGGGGCCACATGCCACAAGGATTCGGCGGCCTTTGTCCAATGGCTGAAGGCGGTAAACTATAGGTGAATCAGATGTCGTGTTTTTATCGTAATTCTATGTGGTTTGGACAACTCACCAGCCTGAGAGACTGCCAGACCAGCTAGTTCCATGAGTTGGTCAATAGAGAATGCGCCTGTACTCATCAGCTCTTGGTCCAAAGCAGCAGCTGCCTTGGCACCCAATGTCTGGAAAACGAGAGAGACAGAACATGATCAGCGGGATGAACTTGGATGACCGAGACAAGGGCTCAGAAAACGTACCTTGAAAGCCATTTTGCGCTTTTGAAATTTATCAACTTTGTAAGTGTTTTCGAGTTTCTTGAAAGATTCTGCTGAATACCCAGCCGCCGAGGTGACTCAATCAGTGTCCAAGCTGAAATAGTTGTAATGTCGTCGTTGTAGCATGTTCGAGTAGGCTATGTAGTACTGACATCACACTTGCACAACTATGCGCTTGAGGTTGACAATGAGCAGGGGGTCTGGACCGCCAAACCCGAACCGTTGCGTGATTGGTCGGATCGGTAAAACGTATATCCGTGATCGATGGAAATTATTCAACCATGGGGATACAGCTCGACTTCAATCTACTGATTGAGCTGAGTTGTTCGAAAGCCGCCAATCCCTTATAAAATCAGCTCATCATGGTCGTCAAGATCCGTCTCGCTCGCTTTGGGCGCCGAAATCAGCCATTCTACAATGTCGTCATTGCACATGCCCGGTACGCTTGGCACCAATTGAAGAAAACAGCTCAAGGAACATCGAACCCCCCGATTTACTAACAGGTATATTTAACAGCACGGCACGCAACTCCCGTCCTCTCGAAGTTATCGGCACCTACGATCCCATCCCCAGAGCCGATCCCTACGACGACTCTGGAAAATTGCACAAGGACATCAAGCTTGACACGGCACGAGCTCGGTACTGGATCGGTGTGGGAGCTCAACCCACGGACACGGCATGGCGACTACTGTCAATGGTGGGAATTCTACCCAAGAAGAACTTCGGACCTACGCCGGTAAAGTCCAAGGGTTACGTTGACCCCAAGGATGTGAGGACACGATGAGGGATTGGTCTGGAAGTGACAAGAGAGCAGCAAAGAGAGTCAAATCAAGAAGCGACACTGAAGGAGCGAAACTTGTACGATATGTTGAAAAATGGCATTTTGAAGGCGTTGGCTTGGGGTATAAGCATCATATTTCTTGGATGCCTGTACAAGACGAGGTTAATACTTGCGTGGTCAAACCAGATCAGATGTATAAGACATGGTGGTACGATAAACGGAAGAATTTTATGTATAACTCAGTCTAGCACGCGGGGGATAAGATAAACTTGGATTATCCATTTCGCAGTCCGACATGATCGATTCAGGGGCCAATGGAGACTTCAGTGTTTAAGGCTGAACGACAAAAGAACTTTATCAATGCGCTATCCAAACAGTATCTAGCAACGCCTAAAACCGAACAAGCAGCAAGGCCGCCAACAGAACGCCTTATATGCCATCTAAATCATCTTGTAGCCGCTGCACCACACTATAATGAAGAAAAATTTAGGTTATCTAACGAGTAACGGCAAAGAAAATGTTGAAACCAAGACAAACAGCCATGACCACAAAGCCATACACTGCAAGAGCGAGCGAGAGCTTGCGGATAGTCGTGTGTTCGATATGCTCAAGGTCCCATCGCCACTTCTTTCGCCATCGCCACATGTTACGGTTGCCGGAAGCGCTCACGTTACTTGCAAGGCTGGCAGTGCTGAGAATGCTGGTGGTGCTCTGAGCCAGAGCGGCGGCATCCTCCACGTCAGAGGTGGTCTCCTCATCTATATCGTCGTCTTCTTTCACAAGACGTTGGTGGAAAGTGCTGTCAGGGTCACTGATCTTGTAGTAGAACAGGCCAGGGAGGATGAAGCTAATCGAGGTAGATCCTGTGCTACCAACAAAAGCGAGCACGCGGTCTAGACTGGTCACCGATAGAGCGGCGCCGTAAGCTAAAGTAAGGATGCAGGTGGTGATGACGGCGAAACGGAGGTCGGACATGGGAGCACCAGCACCGTGGTCTCCAGCCGCGGCCGTGGGTAGGAGGGGCGAAGAGGTTCGCCCATTGGATTGTGAGCGGTTAGGACGCCATTTCAAAACAGCATCAAGGGAGGCTCGGCAAGGGTGAACTTGCAATGGTACTGAGAAGGTGACCAAGACAACGATGGCCGCTTTACCGATTGTTGACGCGGCTCCAGTAGGGTCTGTCCAGTATTAGATAATTTTTCCTATCATGAATAATCAGAGACTTACACATGGAAACAATATTTCCAACCACAGCGTTGCCGAAAGTAAGGTAGCCGGTGATGGCAACTACAATGTAAATAGACGAAGCAGAGCCGATGCTTGAGCCGACGACGCCCACAACACTTAAAGGAGAGTTGTCCCTCAGTTCGTTCAGGATAGAGAACATCTATTTCGTTAGCCATGTCACCCATCAAATCTTGAGAATACTTACATTCTGATGGCACGTATACGCAAACACAACCACTGGTAGCGCACTCAATGTTTCAATAGCACCTCCCCATTGAATTACCCGAATACTTCCGGGATCGGCGTGCTTGTCTACCGCGAAGTGATAGATGACCAGAACGATAAGATAACCAATCGATACCAGCGCAACGATACTGGTATATTTGAGAGAGTCGAGTCTTCGGAGGAAGCTCAAAGGAATGACCAGGAGCATAAAAGCGGTGATCCAAAAGTTTCGGTCCACCAGGTACGGAGCGCTATTCGCGTTGCTCAGGAAGCCCATGACGACTCCAGGCATCAGATCGCCGATAATGATCAGATACGACACTCCAACGCCAAAGCATTTAATCGCAATGGCGGCATCGAAGATGACTGCGGCATTCGGGTAGGTTATCTGCGATAACGCGAAGAATGACGATGTTCCTCGTTCGAGATATCGTGCGCATCGGGATTGGAGATAGAGTCCGAAAGCGGCGGTGATTCCTGACCAAACGATCATGATAACGCCGAGCATGATTCCCATATGCGACATAACGGAGGGCATGGCCAGAGTGCCAGCTCCGACAACTAGAGACTGTCAGCGACACTGTGCTGATAGTTGGGTTGCAGGGACGGCCGTACTTGTATTTAGTAGGTTCACGGTACTGCTGATCGTGGTGGCCTGGCCTCCATGGCCGCCATCTTTGTGTCCGCGACGTCGTAATCTTGATAGAGGTCAGCGGGAGTCGCGAGAGGGCCGATATCGTCATCCGGGTTTTTATCTCCTCACCTAGACATCACGCCGGTACTTCTCCTTGAAGAAGTATTTCCATCAGATATAGTGGAATAGTTATTCGTCATAGCACGGCGGACGTTGAATATCGATCAAAAGGTTCGCAGAGGAGCGTTCGTGATGTGGCGTCGACGTTGGGTGATTGTGTGTTGCGATATATGAGGTGTATGTGATGTATGGGCAATACCGAAATTCGTGATTCTTTGGCGCAGATCTAGAACAGGTTTGCTGATTACCAAACGGTTTGGTTGGAGGGCGAGGCTGGCTAATGGAAGAGGAGGCAGCCCTCCGTCGGCTTTGGGGCTGGGTTGCGTCAACTGTAGCGCCGACGAGGGTTTGCTGGCTAATCCAGTAGAGTACAGTTCAATACACCGACCTTGCGGCACAAGGGCCGATCAGTTGAGCCCCTACTGCGACAGATCAGAACGGTTGAAGGGTGGAAAGTAAACACCAACTGAAAGAAAATGGATGTTTAAAATAGTTGGCAGGAGATGACAGCACACGACAAGGTGCCGGTCAGGAGACGAGCGACTGGCTAGGATTAGGGAGCTTTCCTTTTCATGCTTCCATGTTTCACGACAAAAGAAAGCAAGATCCTGAGGGCCCCCCGATGAACCACAAAGAGCCCACCGCTAATTCCACTTGGAGAACAAAGGGGCCAATAGAATATCTTTAGATGCGCGATTCAGCCAATCACGCCATGGGTTGAAGCTTAGCGTCCAACCCTCCAGCCTTATTAAAATCCAGGTCTTCAGGGGCACGCACCCTTCCAACACTTGCCAACAAAGTCAATAGCAATAGTATTTATCATATCATAAGTTATGTGTTCTACCTGTATCCTGTTGAACAGAAATACAGAGACATCAATCGATCGATCTAACTGTTCAACATTGCCCAATGTTTGTCCATCCTCACATACCACAAGTTGTACCACTTGTGCATTTGTTGACCACGTGTTAGATATGTCATTCCGCCATATTGCCAATCATGAACCTGTCCGTCTCATAACTTCATGACAACCTCCTGACACCCCCACTTTCAATTTGACCGCAACCCGCACAGCACCGCACCGCACCGCATTGCACCGTCACCCCCCCCCGTGATCCCGCGTCTTGGGGTAAGGTTCCGCAAACACTGTCGCGTTTTTCTTTTTTGTAATGGTGGTGATGGCTGTCATGGATGAGACGACACTGTCGACGCTCGACCTTCTGGAGGCGAGGCTTCTTCGCATAGAGCATTTGCTCTGTGGACAGTCCCTTCCCCCTGCTTTGGCGCAGGACTTGTCCGCTGTTGACAAGATTGCTCAGTTAGAGAGACGCTTCTCAACTCTTCTGAAGCAGTTCCGCGTCTATGGGGAGATTCTTAAAATATGTACGACACCCACTATCTGGCTCTACGTAAAGCACATACTGACTCATTGACCAGACAAAACAAACCCCGACTTATTTCATGCTCCGTCTGCCTCTGAGCCACCGTCACAGCTTTCCATCGACGCTGTTCAGTCCATTGTTCTCGCCTCTGCCTCTGCATTTCCGGCAACATTATCTTCATTAAACGCCATCAACGACAGCCCTATCCCAGATCCATCAGAGAGCGCTGGTCTCATCTCATTAACCGACAGGATGAAGGCCATTGAGGCCACGCAAATTGCTCAGGCCGCCGAGATGGCCGAACTTCGCAAACGGAGCGAGAAGGTGGTGAGGGCCTGGTATGAGCGTGGAGTTCTTGACAGCTCTAGAGCCATGGCAGATTTGGAGACCAGGGTGGAGTTGGTTGAGAGACAGGTCAGAAGAGCAGAGCATGAATTGGAGGCGGAAGATGAGTTATGATTATGTATCGAGATACCCATCGGCGTCAGAGTTGCCGATAATAACATGTGCCTTTTGGTTTGATCCAGGTAATGCTTCCAGGTTAAGCGTTGTTGTCGGGGTTGCGTGATATGATTGCTCTGGGAATGGCGTGATTTCGAGGCTTTAGGAATATAAAGTTTCCCGATATACATACAGCATCCTCACCAGCGGTTGAAGCTGAGTACTCTGGTGTTGAGACAAAATAATAGAAGAGCTCGTTCCCTGACATCCCTGCCGGGTTACGATGCTCTATATATCTAATAATCATTAAGAGCCACGTAGGATTGTATAGGGCTTAGGCCTTTGAGGAGCGTTTCCGAATAAGCATGCACTTCGTATTCCGCTGATATCCAATCTTGGGGTAGAGTAATATAGCTCGGCAGCAGTATCCAGGAAGTGGCCCCTCTGCTATCTCGTATTTCACCTCGACACCATATTTTGCCCGGCGCAGTATGACATGCAGCTGTGTAAAAAGGGACTGAGATTCTTCCATCTCCAGGTACTTTTTCTCCCATGGTATAGCCAGCTAATCATTCACTGGAGTCTCTAATATGATGCACTTGGATACTATTCAAGCCCACAACCACGAGTTTCTCTCGATGCCACCATAAACAACTTGTGCTTCGTATGACATCAGCGACAATTCATCTCCTGATGGTGTAGTTGGTTTATCACGTTCGGCTGTAACTGGAATTCATTGCCACCGAAAGGTCCCTAGTTCGATTCTGGGTCGGGAGAGATGAGATTTCTTTTTGCTCCTTGTTGGATCGTGTTGTTGCGATCTCCAGAGTGGGCTGCTGTGGGTGAGAGTGTCTTTTTTGCATGATGCAGCTCAACCCAGTGTAATTACACTGGGTACTAATAGTGTGTATAAGGTTATGGATCCAGCGCTGTCTCATCAATTGTGGAAGACTTGAAATCATGTACTAAACAACGAACAGCATCAAATCGTACACAGTGTTGACAACTGGAATAGTCGTTAACATAAATCCCTCTCTGTTCTTTCATTGCATAGTATTCTCTGGATTTTCCCTTCGACGTCTTGTTCCTGATACAAACTACACGTTGATAGTTCAGTCTAATGCAGGGGAGCCTGCGCTAGCGTCCCCATCGCCCATGAAGCAAACCCAAGTCTTTGCAATCGGGCTCCGATACAAAGTTGACACCGGCACTTGGATCAACCGGCAATGGGTTGAGTTAAGCCCGGAAACTCCTAGTTGCGAGAACTGTAGGACAAAGCTGTAAGCCTCTTGTTACACCATGATGATAATTTTGCCCCCTTCCGTGTCCAATGTTGCGCTAATATTGAGGGCTACCGTGGTAGTTTACGGAGACTTACACGTACACACGTGTCACACTTACCTTGCTGAGTGTACGATTGTGTGGTATGGAGCTGAGCTCCACTGAAAGAAGAATGAAAGGGATCAGCAACGCGTGTCAGGAATACAACAACGGGATGTGTTAGGGCCGTGCTGCCACAAGTGTATGAAGCATGCTCTGTACTGCTCTTACTGCTGGGGTCAGCAGGGATTGTGCGATGTGGAAAACCCTTTCAATTATTTGGATGAAAGCGAACAAGTGGTCATGCTGTCATAACTTGGGATGAAGTCAAAGCGTATTCCATGACAGTCTGTGAGCGGAGAAGAGATAGCCGCTTATGTTGCAGTTTCAAGACGGTAACTCAAGCGCCTAACTTGCAAGTGCAAGACTTGACGATAATTTGCACGTTATCCATTATCTGCAAGTAAACCATCCATCTCGACTGATTGCGGAAGAGATTGTCGATCAAAGGCAAGTAACCACCTCAACCAAGCGGAGAATTTTCGAAAGTCAGCGGCTATGTACGAAACTTAACTTTTACTTCCATATCGAGGATCATGATCGACGACTGACGAACACAATTCTTTCGGCAGTTTTTTTTCCCCCAATACTCCCCCAGCCGTTGATTGACTCTTGAGCTCACGTAAGGTATGGCTGGTGCATTTTTGGTCAGGGCAAGGGCAACACGTCAACGGTGGCGCCAGCTAGTGGACCAAGACATCGCATCGAGAGAAACATTTCTCGAGGTTAGCCAGCGCTTTGATTGTTCCACTTCGAGGGGTTGTGTTTGACAGGATGTGGATGTAAGTTGATGGTGGTAGGTTGACTCGGGCGTTTATTGCTTGGGGAAAGAGGTCAAAAAAATTAATTTGCAGTGATTATCATGGGATGTCGATGAAACTTGGTGACGGGGTTGATTCTTGGACTCTGCTATCTCTTGGTTGTTACATGTGGGTTTGATCTTGCAACAGGGAGGTTTGACAGTTTGATGGTTGCTGTAGGCCTATCGATTCCGACCCTTGCCCAATCTCAAACGGCATGCGTTAAGATGTTAGGCTGGTGAAGTTGCCTGCCAGTGGATGTAATGCGGAGGAGCAGGTGGCATCGCATCGTGTATCGTGTAGGTGTTGTACGGGATGGGGATGGACGCTGCCGAAAGCATTCCTGACCATGGATTTATTTTCCTTTTTAGCCTTCTCACCCACACCATCCTCCTTTGCCATGTTTTCTCCCCTCACCCTCGTGTCCAAAATGGCAAAGCATGGCTGAATTTGTACTGAACGAGAGTAGCCAAGACATTTGGATTTTGAATTTCGGGTGGGCTGGGTCTCCGGATATCCAAACATGCGAGAAATGGCTGGGGTGTATGTAGAGATGAAGCAAAAGATCCAACCCATTCCTGATGATGTCTGGATGAGGACAAGGGGAAGTGAATAAGTTTCGAACATATCCATTGATTTTGCCTGTTAATAGCTTTTTGCTTTCTCACCTTACGCTTCTGTTGAATCATTCATCCATCACATACCTGTTACCTGTTACCTGTTCCCTGTTCCATCTGCTGGTATCCGATTACAAGAGATTAACAACACGATAGCAGAGCACTCTACCACCAACGAACCCAACCGAGGCGTCTATATTCTAAACCAAGCATCGCCATAGAAAACGAGTTGTTCCAAATCCAACCAGAGAACCGGCTTATATCGACTCTCTTTTATTTCGAGTCACCTTTCCCCTCTCAAACAGCTGATTAGGTCCATCCACCATCCCAAGCGCCATAATAAGCAAGGGGCACAATAAGCAACCGTTGGACTGCCCCCACGAGGCAGACAGAATCCTTCATTTCATTGGGAACCAGCAAAGCCCGGGCCTGCAGAGGAAAAAAGACCGGGGAGAAGGCAAGACGCAAAAAAAGGAAAAGAAAAAAAGACAACATTTCTACGAAAATTCAACAGCCAACCGCAGAAGTTACAGATTGATTGATTGAAGCACAATAAAGGGTGCTCACTTTTTCGAAGCATCAACTTGTCTCCCTCAATCAACTCTAATCTGCTACTATCCTCCCTTTCACTTTGGGAATCCAATCTATCGAATTAATCTATCCCTCGGCCTTGACCATCGTGTTTACATCCCTCTCCGACCAATCGATCCTCTCAAACTCGTTGGCTTTTAAACAATCCACGAGACTCTCCCCTTGGCTGATTTAGACCGGACTTGGACCCCCCAGGACGCTCTATCTCTCTCGCACACTAAGCCACTTCTGCCCCTGACTTGTCATCGGAAACCACTTGTTTTTGATCTTATTCAGAACTCGGGGTTCTTTTGTTTTCTTTTTTGGCATCAACCTAGCCACCGACTCAAACCTCAACCTGGATCAACAGAATCAAGTACACCGTTTCCCATCATCAGCAGTCACAGCCCTCGCACTGCCTCCTCGAATATCCCAACTTGACAACTTACCCTTCCCTCTCACTGAAATCGCAGTGGGCCATCCACCAAACACGCCCACTAACCCGCCCACACCTCAGCTCAGCACACCTTGCGCTCTTCCTATTTCGCTTTAGTGGGAAATACCCCGTTTTTCCCTCTTCTTACCTTGCCTTGGACTACCTTACCTGATTGACCACGCTCCAACCCTTCCCTTTCTCCCTCTTCTTCTTCCTCATCAACAACCCCAGTCCTATCACTAAATAAAAAAATAAGGATTCCTATCATTCCACCCCGACTGTGTCGCTCCTTTCTTCCTTTCTTTTCTTGTTTAGTCTCTTCTCTTTTCTGAACTTCTTTTTCTCCACGTCGCCTTTACGATCGTGAATATTTCGACAATCTCATCCGCTCCCTCCACCTCGTCGCCTTCGACTCCTTTTACACAAACTCCTTCGCCCTCCTCATTTGCCGAATGCTCCGGTAGCAATCGCATCCTTGGCCTCGTCTTCCATCTAAACCCATCAACGAGAAGCGCCTGTGGCCATTCCTTATACACTAGTCATCAATACCGTCTAACGACAATCAATTCTTATGCCATCGTATTACGTTACCTCTCCGTCGCTCAACAAAATGGACCACGGCATGTACGGACGACGCAGGGGAATCCAAATGGCCAACATCTTGGGTGACCCTTTCGCCTTGGCCACCATCTCGATCGCCACGGTGCGTAACAAATCGATCATTTTCAGTAACAATCAATTAACGTGGTAACAGCTCGCTTGGTGTATTACTTTTGTCGCCTGCATTATCGGCCGCATACAGCAAACCGTTGACAAGCCGTTCCCGACTTTCGCGTGGTGGGGATGCATCTACAGCTTGCTTCTCATTATCGGTGTCTTTGTTGTTATTGGAAGCGATTCTATCCATACATATCACGTCGCCATGACTGGTTATCTTGCTGCAGGAATTGTGCTAGTGTCATCGGGTATTAACTCACTTCTCTACTCTGGAAGCGGCGCGCGCGAGGCTGCCTCTGCTGGATTTATTCTTCTGGCCATGGTAGTGGTACGTTTACACGACTTTTCAACGTCTCAAGATATGCTTGTCTAACCATAGCCGCAGGTCATATGGACGTTTTATTTCGGATCTACCCCTTCGTCGACTCCACGTGCGTTCCTCGATTCCTTCGCTCTCGCCAAAGAATCAACAACAATGCACCGATCTACTATGAACGGCTATGGCGGCCCCCGTCCCGAAACTTCTACCTCCGTTCAGCCTCCTCAAATGTACACCTCTGCTCAATTGAACGGCTTCGAAAACCCTTCACCTGTGGGCGGAGTATCCCAGGTTGGCGGTCGTGGATCTGCTGTTCCCCAAAGCTTTAACAACCCCATGCCTCAGCCCAAACCTGCTGGCTCTCCCGGCGCCGACACGGAGGTCGTACCGCCAACCGAATATCCTTACCGAGCAAAGGCCATCTACAGCTATGAGGCCAACCCTGACGATGCCAACGAGATCTCGTTCCAAAAACACGAAATTCTCGAAGTATCAGATGTCAGCGGACGATGGTGGCAGGCGCGTAAAGAGAATGGTGATACAGGCATTGCGCCCAGCAATTACCTCATCCTATTATGAGAAACCCCGGATCAGCAATGATTCTCTAGGATACCCCGCCGCTGGCATCGCATGCCGTCGGTCATCACCGGCCTCAAGGCTGGCTTGTTTATTTGTAACGCTTTAGAGTCACGACTCCGCAAACTGGTTCACTATTGGGATGGGAAATATGTCGGACGGAGTACATTTTTGTTTGGGACGAAAAACCTCTGACCAGAAGGGCCCTGGCGCCTGGCAGATGGGATGCATTCTTTGTTTTTCCATTTCAGTGTCTCTTTTTTTATATTGTCATTTTTTTTTCTCGGCTTCACCACGTTTATTACACAACTTTTTTTTGCCTTGAAGGGGCTTTTTCATGTTCTTTGTAGTCTGCGGGCGCCCATACCAATGTAGTTGTGAATGTCGCCTTTTCTGCACATGACCTAAATGGCTGAGCCTGAATTGGGAACCGATGGTTCCTGGTAGTATTATCTGAAGACTTTTTCCCAGGTGCTTTGTTCTCTTGTTGATTATTCGGACTGGTTGATGATCGCTTCGCCCAGAAGTCGTGGAGTGTGAGTCAAGGTGTAAACCATCTACTTAGACATTGAACTCATCAGGAGAGAATATGGGATGGTGTGGCCTATATAGGTAGACAGTTGGGTATCAAGACATGCCAAAATTCAAACGCCCACCGCCCTTCAGATCTGAGACTTCTTCAACTGCCATCGCTTATCTGAGATGATCTTAGCCCGCCCAATTGTGGGCGATATGGCTCTGCCGAGACTGATCATTTATCCTCTGCTTGGTCTTTTGGTGGGCATCTTCAACGTTATGGACCCGCCCTCATGTCGATCCCATTCTCC
This sequence comes from Fusarium penzigii, assembly GCA_013623535.1. Taxonomy (NCBI): domain Eukaryota; kingdom Fungi; phylum Ascomycota; class Sordariomycetes; order Hypocreales; family Nectriaceae; genus Fusarium; species Fusarium penzigii. The sequence continues at coordinate 22,518 of JABFFC010000653.1, forward strand.
CAAGTTGTGTCCTGAGCTAACCGTTATGCTTAAGTCTTGGCTTTTGATTTTTGGCGGATTGAGATTTTCTCGTCTTCTGGTTCACGTCGCCGTCTCTCACCCGTCGAGCCTCTTCCTCAACTCCCTCTCTTTCTGTAAGACTTCCAGCTCCAACCTCTCAACGCCATATCGCAGCGCCTCCTTTCTCTGTCTCACCGCTCTTACGCGTAGTCTCTCCTCCGGGCTAAGTTTCTGGCCGTTTTTTGTGCTTCGGGATGATGCGTTCATTATATCCTCTGGTCGTGATAGTCGACCCTGTTGCAACTCGGCACGGGCTTTGAGAGTCTCGATGCGGCGCTCCTGACGCTCAATCTGCGAATCGGCACGGGCCAGTAGTAGGGCTATGTAGGGACCGATGTCATCTCGTAGGGATGCCTCTGCTGCGGCTAGGGTTGGTTGGGGGATGAGTTCGTAGTGCTGGAGAGAGAAAGCGTCAGAAGGATGGGACCCCAGGAAGCGAGCGGGTGAGAACATACACGGACTGTTTTGAGGACGTTGGCAAGACGAGGGAAATCTGAGACACCGTTGTCGAGAGTTTCAACGGAGGATTCGAGGAACTTGAGGGATGTGCTGAGAGACGATACGCAGTCGGCGTAGGTAGACAGATTTGATGTCGACATGGTGGGGGAGATAGAGGTAAATGCGTCGCGGGGCCCGAGGTTCACTTCGTTTTCGGGATTTATGTGCGACGTGATTGGAAAACGAAAACTGACGAAAGATTATTCGGGATTATAAGAGCGATTCGTGGGTTGGTCTTTAGAAATGGCCGGCTTGAAGGGTTATGTTTGTGTAGATTTTGTATGACGGTGGTTTGTTGACTTTGGATTGTTTTGATTGTCGAGTTGCGATAACGCGGGGACCTAGTTGAAGTTTGGGGCTCAAAGTGGGGACCTGTTAGGACCGGAGTTATGGATGCGCCCCTGGAACTATGTGACCTGAGCCATTAAATACAATGACGACGAGACGTCAATAGCTGGTTTGAGAATGGAGGAACATGAGCTTCGTTGTTTTGTCTGAGGAAAATTATCTATAGAATTTCTGACATGTCGAATTGTTCTCGACTTTCGTTCCAAGTACCATTGATCTACTATCTGTTATAGACAAATACCATGGGTATTCACAAAAAGATATGGAAGTGAAGAATAAGAGTCTCAGATTGTGATAACAAGAATGATTGAAACAACTGGCGTGTATTTTTTAGACTGGTTCAACGCCATCATATACTATACTCTATCGAAATTCCTCGTACTTCTTGGCCTCGTTTCTTTTAGCCTCGACTCTCTTGATCGTCTCGGCATCATATACTTTCTCCACAGCCTTGCCAGCCTTGAACACCTTTCTTTCGTGTCTGGCAGCCTCCTCTTTGGTCATGACGACGAGGTCGCTCAACTTGACCGTGGACCACTTTTGGACATCCTTGCCCTCGTCCAACACGTTCATGCTGCTGCCGGTTGGGCGGTGCCATCTGATCAGGACGAGCTTGGTCGCGAGACCGGTAATGACGCTACGGCCCTTGTATAGCTCTTCAGCTAAGAAGGCGACGTCGCCGACGGTGACGGGTACCTTGAGACCAACGGTGTTAGGATTGTCCGTCATGCGAGCGAGTTTGTCTTCGGAGCTTTGGAGGTAGGCTAGCATGCCATCATACATACGGTCACGGCCCTTGGCTGGTAGGTAGTCTAGAGGATACCCAGTGATACTCAGAATGACATGGTTGGCGACGGTAAGGCCAAAGATGGCCGGCATGGTTCCGAGAACTGGTAGAATTCGAACACGGAAGTTTGCCATGGGACCCAGATCCTCAACAGAGCCCTTCTGGATTTCCTCCTCGGGCAGGGGTAGTAGTTCTGCCTTGCCCTCGCCCGTCTTTTCGGTAGAGTAGACCACAGGGATGCCGCTGGTGATTCCTTTGAGCTTGAGTCGCCGTCTCGTCGCTCGTGAGAGGCCATCGTCCGTGCTGGTGCCGATGTCGCCGACAATGATACGAGTCGGGTCGCTCTTGCAGCCTGCGCCCATGGCACTTATGACAGGGATGTCGTTGTCGTGACAATACTTGAGAAGAGCCACCTTCGTGTCAATGTTGTCGATGGCGTCGACGACATAGTCAGGGGCTCGTCCGTCTTCCCACGGTGCCAGGAGCTCGGCTGCCACATCCTCATCAAACTTTTGCTGTCTGAGGTCATACTGTGTCCAGGGGGCAATGGCGATGAGTCGTCGCTGGAGACAGTGAACTTTGGAAATACCGACATCCGCGAGGGTGGCTACGGCATGACGGTTGAGTGAGCTTAGTGTGACTTGGTCAAAATCGATGAGACGAATCTTGGAGACTCCGGATCGAGCAAAGGCCGCGGTACAGTGTGAGCCAACACCACCACAGCCGACGACGACGACAAAGGATTCACGTAGCTTCTCGAGACCTTCCGGGGTTAGAAAGGCGCGATTCCTAGCCAGCTGTTCCATGATGAGCTCTTCGTCGTATTTGCCGGCTTGCGCACGACGTGCTAGCGCTTGATTCCGAGCATCCTCCTTATCCAGGGGCGGTGAGGATGATGTGCCGAACCGGTTCAACTATGTCTAGGTCAGTAATCATAACAATGGAAGTAAAAGCTCAGAAACCTACTGAGCGAATGTTTGGATCGTCTCGAGGAATCGAACTTTTCAGCTCATTTACCCTTTCTTCTCTTTCCAGAGCCTGGTACCCCAAAATAAGGGATGCAACAGTAATCCCGGATAACGCAGCCGCTGCGAACAACTGGGCACGGGGGTTGGCGAGTTTTTCTGAGAGGAATGTTGACGCCATGTTTTTTAAATCATCATTTGAGTCAGTTTGAGCCTTATAATCCCTCTCTGTCACTTTTCTTTCTTGTTCTGACACTGTTGTTGAGATGAAACGGTGAGGATATTCTAGAACGGCTCGCCATCATGTGCTCATGGATGGATACGCTTCTCCAGATTTTCCAAGCTTGGACTTGACTTAGTCAGCCGATATTAATTTCCCATTGGTTCATTCGCTACTCGAGGCTCAAATCCAACGACCATCATTGATCCTGATCTTTCCGATGCGACCATAGTAATTGACGACAGGGAAGACAGCCCAACAAGAATTAAGGAAAGCAAAGGGATTACCGGAAGAGCATTTCAAGATAGGATAGCGGATCTTCAGCGAAATGCGGCTCGTTGGCAGCCGACCAAGGCTCCTCACGCCTCGTCAACCTACCCTCCGCATCCGAACCCCGACTCTCCGAACCATCGTCTCTACAAACCAGAGCACCACCAACACGAGACCAAATCTCCCCTTCCTTGCCATCCCAGTCACCAGCAGATCCGACATACGATATTTCACTACTGAACGTAAGCA
>JABFFC010000654.1:3474-20009 GCA_013623535.1 Fusarium penzigii
GAAAAAAAAAAAGGTTCTACAAATCTTCAATCGACGAAGTAGAAGCTGAGAAGAAGGAAAATTCCCGATTACCTACATTGATGGACAGAATATGCACATGCTAATACAAATTCGTCAACATTTTCCCACTCACCTCTTGTCCGTTTACCTACTAACGTGGGTTGATAGAACTCAATTCTGCCAGCTTCACCGCCTAAAATACGTCCGTCCCTTTCCGTCCTTAGCCTCCGTTCCACTTCAACCAGTCAAACAAAGAACCCAAGCCAGGCGTAATTAACTTAACCCAGACACCAACCAAACCAGCTTAATTGCTACGACATCTACCAAACTTTTGAGCCGCTCATCAACCATCAACCTTTAATCCCGACTTGTCCCTCGTTTCTGTTACCACAGTGTTCATATCATCTTGGTTCATCGGCAGTATTGTATCTGACGGAACGATCGATCTTTCTTTCATGAGGCGATGGGGATCTTATCATAGCCATCAATACTTCATCATCGACTTGACGCGCGCATAGTCGCAAACACTCCCACATCCCCCACTCGATCTCGACCTCGACCACAGAGCCAAAATCATGGCGGACAACACCCCCGATGGCACTTCGCCTCGGACCTTCGCCTTAAATCATCTCCGACCACGATCCGGTTTCAAAGGCTGTTCGCGCATCGCAGACTATGAACTTCAGGGAAAGCTCGGTGAGGGAACCTTTGGGTACGACCACTCGGCGCCACGCAAACTCGCAACATCCTCACGATTCAATATTTTGATGAGCTGACATTTCGACTTCCGTAGTGAGGTTCATCGCGCTCGATCTCGAAAGACTGGCGCTCTCGTTGCCTTGAAGAAGATCATCATGCATCACGAAAAAGATGGCGTATGCTCTAACCCTTCCACTGCCACACGACTCCATGATTCTAATCTATCTTAGTTCCCCATTACCGCCCTCCGAGAGATTAAGTTGCTCAAGCTTCTTTCTCACAAAAACATTCTCCGACTCGAGGATATGGCTGTCGAACACCCTACTAGATCAAGTGCGTTCTCTTGTGCTCATAAAGGCTGGCAGTTGCTGATGCTCTCTATTTAGCCGACAAGCGCAAGAAGCCTATTGTTTACATGGCTACACCTTACATGGATCACGATCTTTCCGGTCTCCTCGACAACCCTTCAGTCCAATTCAAAGAGCCTCAAATTAAATGCTACATGCTACAACTGCTCGAGGGCCTGCGCTACCTCCACGATAACCATATCCTTCACCGCGATATGAAGGCGGCCAACCTGCTCATCAACAATCAGGGTATCCTCCAGATTGCCGACTTTGGCCTTGCCCGTCATTACGATGGACCGACTCCGCAGAGTGGGAAGCCGATGGGCGAGGGTCGACGCGACTATACGGGTTTAGTCGTGACTAGGTGGTACCGACCACCCGAGTTGTTGCTACAGCTAAGACAGTACACACCTGCTATTGACGTTTGGGGAGTAGGGTGAGTCGAGATTGTGCCATTCGATAATCGTGTCTATGTTCTCACACTTTGTAGTTGTGTTTTTGGCGAAATGCTCTTTGGCAAGCCCATCTTGGCTGGCGAAAGTGACGCCCACCAGCTGGACCTTATTTGGGATCTGATGGGATCACCAACAGAAGAGACTATGCCAAGATGGAAGTCATTACCGGGTGGTGAACACCTGTCGCCGCGACCTCGTTCCGGCAACCTTCAAACACGATTCCGAGAGTATGTGCTTTTTTTTTTTTTTTTTTGCTTCTCCGCACACCAGCTATAAATGAAGACTAACACAAGATCCTTAGGTATGGCTCTGGGGCTGTTTCTCTTTTGAAGGATTTACTCAAGTTGGACTGGCGAACTCGAATCAATGCGGTTGATGCTCTTCAGCACCCATACTTCAAGATGCAACCACTTCCATTGGAGCCTCATGAAATACCCATGTACGAGGAGAGCCATGAGTTGGACCGTAGAAAGTTTCACGACCGTAAGGCCGCACTTCCTCCTGCGCCTAAGGGAGGCACAGTAGGCTTGGGTCCGGATGCGAACGGTGCTACGGCCGGTTTCAACAGCAGTGATGCCTATGGGAGCGGCCGCAACGGAGTCAATGGTGGCAGATACAGGAATGGGCCCGACGACCGGCGCCCTGCTTGGCAGCATGAACGCCCTAACGGCCTCCCGTCACGGCCGCCTGTCAATCAAGATGCAGAGTATCGAGATCGAGGTCCGCCTCGAAGTCGTGGCCCCCCTGGGCCGCGAGGCCCGGACATTGACACGTACATACCAGCGTATGGACGTGACGACGGAGGTCGACGGAGAGATGACCGCCCACCACGAGACGATAGGAGGAGACGTAACAGTCGGGAAGATCGACGCTATGATCGAGACCGTGGAACACTCAGCCGTAGCCGATCACCAAGACTCGAGAGGTCCCGAGACCGGGAAAGGTCAGAACGCGATGTCTACCGAAGATAGGATTACCGGCTCGCCAATACCAGGAACAAAGGACACAGACGACGAGTAGACAGGAAGTGAGAAGACGGGGAAATCAATGAGAATCAGCATAACAAAATGAAAAGGAAAGGCTGGCGTAACGGAATACCACTGGTTTGAGCTAGATCAAGAATCATCTCACTCTTTTTTGAGTGGGAAAAGGAAGGAAACTGTAACTTTGACACAGAGTTTGATGGAGGCATTTGTGGAAGGATCTCCGTTGCATAGGACATATTTAAGTGCATTGCCAGCGGCCTGCAAGCGTGTAAGAATTATTATTAGGGTTGGGCATGATCCTATTCGGTGCTCGTCGTCCTTGTGTGACATGGTGGTATCCGTCGGTAATAACACATCAGTACTCTGAATCATCATCCTCCTCGTGAATTGTCTGCGAAAGTAAACCAGCAGCTGGGCGACGTCGATGACTAGGTGAGTCGAGCCATTGCCAATCCAACTCTGTGCCTGATGAGCTCGGTCGGCTCGGGGGGTCTTGAAGAAGACCGTTTTTTGAGGACAGGCGGTCGCTAGTGTCATCACCTTGCATTCCTAAGGAAGAAGTGAGGAGAGATGATGAGATGGCTAGAATAACACCGGCCATGATACCAACGCCTGCAGCTGCGCCGAACTATAAAATGAATGTTAGATCCATGAACTCGTGACAAGGGTGTTACTGTAGGGATTGTTGGGGTTCTTACAAAGGTATAGAGTGGCTGTTGTTTTGTTATTAGCAAGGAGACAGCTCCAGAGTACAAAAGGGTGAACATACCTCGAGGCTGATAAAGAAGTCGACAACAGCACGCACAGCGGACAGTATATAGGAGATTGTGTATGTGGCTGGGGCCAGAATAGTAAGAATGATATTGAGAACAAAAGAAAGAGGAAGAAGAATTATCCTGAAAGGTAGAGAGACGACATGGAAGATGCGTCCTATGAGGTAAGAGTAGTTGATGGAGAAGAGGAATCGAAAGACAGCGATGATGATGTCTACGACGATAAAGACTGGAGAGAGTGCAGAAGGGGAGATGGGCGATGAAGCTTCCACTGTTGCTGTTGGTCCGACTGATTCGGTCAGCGTTGTTGTAATGGAATCCATGGTTGACATTTGGTGGTGATGTCGATGTCGATGTTGGAAGGATGAGGTTGGAGCTTGGAGGTTGTGTACGTGCGTGTGTATGAGCAGTAGGGACTATGGTTGGTATGTGAGGGAGGAAGATGAGGTCACATCCCTAGAATTCCATGCATAGAGTGGTTATGGTTATGAGCATTGAGCAATATCAAGTATGGGATAAGAGTACAAGCGATGTCGGAAGGATCCTGTAGAAAGCAGTAAGAGAAAGCAATATTATTTTATGTTATTTGATGTTACGTATAGTTTGAAGTTCCATGTGAAGATGTTAAGACCAGAATGGCTGGATGCCATGGAGGCTGACATTGCTGAAGCTCAGGGCATTCACTCACCCCACCACCATGAGCTACCTACTAAGTATCTACTTACCTAGGTATGCGCTAAAGTACCAGGGTTCCAAGCCAGGCGGTTATCGGGACTTGATGGTATACCTCCTTGCGCCACCATATCCCTACCAGTTCTCCAAGTCACTACTCAGCTCCCCGCTAACAGATAACCAACCCAATTCGTCACGATCAAAGGGCCTCGACAGGCTAACCATCTTGACTCAACAACTCTCCATCTTCATCTACTGGCCCCTCCATGAACGTTTTACGGTTGGGACAACGGAATTTATGAGGAAGATTTAATGACACGATTTCTCTTGCAAGGAGCAGCCCAGATATTGGTCTGACAGTAAATACAATCCACCGACGTCCAACAACCTTTTTGAGTCAACATCGAAACATCCAGACGAACTGCGGTTCTCGCTCCGACGTTTCTTCTACGCTACCCAACACCCACCGATTCTTGACTAGAGCTTCCTGATTTATTCAACACGATATCATACGCTACCTGGCGCATCGCACACGTATGAGCATTCTGTTTTGACCACTCTCCCTTCACTGAGCTGGCTCTCGGGATGCGCGCATCATAATTGCGATAACCCTCAGAACAGAACAAGACACTATCTCGACCACCCCGCAGACGACGCTCCAATACGGATAGAAGGTTGTTCGTTGACCTAGTCTACCTCATCTTTTCTCCCTTTCTTGAGCGAAACCTTTCGCATTTCGATATATAGACCGTCCTCATCATGGGAAACAACCCGTCTTCGTCAAAACCCGCGACACCCACCTCAGCTCCGGGTTCGGCCCACGGTCATGGCCATGGTTCAGAATCCCCCAGGCACCACCACCGTCGGGATCCTCGCAACATCATCAGCGGGCACCACCACCGCTCTGCCGCCCCTCCGGAGCCCTCGCTCGCACAGGCCCAGGGCTCGACTGTCGTGAACCGTCCTAAGAGTCTGCCCACGACCGCCGTTTCCTCCCTCAGCAACTCTCCCCATAGCAATTTCTCCGCCCATTTCAAGTCATCCCATGATGCAAAGGTTGCTTCGGAGAGCAAGTCCCCGACCGCTGCAGAGTCCAAGGCCTCTTCTGCCGAAAGCAAATCCAGCGATGCAAAGCCTCCATCTCGTGATGAGCCTACAAAGCCTGTCGATGTTCCGATCGAGGCATCCTCATCCCTCCGCTCTCACCATTCCACACAAAACGACCCGCAACTCATTCCCAACAACAGCATCACGGATATGTACTTGACCCGTCCGCCTCGTCTGCCCCTCCCCATTGACGAGGAAGTTCACACTCCTGGCTCTCCAATTCTCGCACCGGATGCCGACCAGCCCATTCCTGAGATTGAGCTTATTGACTCGTCGGACGGCATTACACGCAAGAGCTCGGCGCTTAGCGCTACCACCGTTGATGAAGAAGACGGAGAGGAGCTGCGCGTCGACAAGACAAGGCCTGTCGTTGCCACGAAGCTCGAGTGGCTTCGTGGAGGCGACAAGGTCTATGTGACAGGCACCATCTTCCAATGGAATCGAAAGCAACGCCTTCATCCTGTGTAAGTTTCTTATCAATGTTGCCTGCTTTATCTATCGTATTTCCCGAGACACCAGATCGACTGTGCACCCCCAGATGCTTTGACCATGGCTGAAGGTCTCAGATCTTGGTTACACATTATCCAACTGTTCCTGTGCTCATCACAACGGTACGTTCTTTTACTAATGGTCCAATTTAGTGAAGGGAAACCCGGATGCTTTTCTACGACTGTCTACGTTCTCCCAGGCACACATCATGTCCGATTCTTGGTGGACGGCATAATGCAGACATCCCCCGACTTACCCACCACTGTTGATTTTGGAAACAACCTCGTCAATTATATCGAAGTCAGTCCAGAGGATGCGCAGAAGCCCTTCCCTGTTCCTGCGTCAGCGACCACAGAGGCTGCCGCCGCCGCTCGGGCTGCCCAGCAACAGGATCAGACACCCCAACCTGCGCAGAAGCAGCAGCCACCTGTCAAGACCAAGGAAGTGTTGCCTCCAGAGGCCTACCGCCATCCAATTCCCAAGTATCTCGTCGATTTCGACCAGCCTGAGGACTCCCCCGCGTACCAGTATGCGGTCACCGCGATAGAGAAGCTGCCCAACCCCCCTGCTCTGCCTGGTTTCTTGAGCAAGCCTATCCTCAACGCGGCAACTCTCATGAAGGACGATAACAGTGTCCTCAACATGCCCAACCACACCATCCTTAACCATCTCGCCACCAGCAGTATCAAGAACAACATTCTTGCTGTGTCAGCCACGACACGTTATAGGAATAAGGTAAGTCTAGTCTACTGCATATCCCCTTACTGAGTCAACCAGCTAACGCAAATGCCAGTACGTCACCACTATCGTCTACAAACCCACAGATAGCTAGGTGGAAGGACATATATCAACCAATTTAGAGAATGACATACAGAGACCGTAGTTCAAACCAAGAATACGCTTTTTTTCGTGTCATGTATAATTATCCTGACCTCTAGTCTCTCCATTTAACAAATACCTCATCAGTTCTAAATCGCTGTGTACATGTACTCTCTTCTAATGGAGTTCTGAACCCTGTCTCATAAGCCAACAGACCAGCGTGAGCAATCATAATTCCATTATCAATGCAGAAGCGCTCATCTGTAGCAAAAACGGAACCTCCACGCTCTTTAGCCATGTGTCCCATCATCTCCTGTAACCTCTCGTTGCATCCCACACCGCCAACAATGAGCACCTGCTTCGAACCCACATGTGCCATGGCCCTCTCCGTGATCTCTACCAACATCGCAAACACCGTCTCTTGTAATGAGAAGCAAAGATCCTCGGGTGTAAAGTCCGCGGTTCCGGCCTTCATCTGCGCCGCGAGGGCATCAGCCGATGCGAGAATGCCGGAAAATGAGCAGTCCATTCCCTTGACCGCGTATGGTAAGTCGAGGAGCTTGGATCCCTTCTTGGCTAGCTGCTCGATATTGTAACCGGGCGCGGGATCGTTACTGATTTCTAGTGTACGAGCGAACCTGTCTAGACAGTTTCCAACAGCAATATCGAGCGTCTCTCCAAAGATGCGGTATCGCTGTTCTGCATACGCAATGACTTGCGAGTTTCCGCCGGACACGTACAAAACAACTGGGTTCTCAGCGCCGGTGATGTATCGACCCATTTCAATATGTCCCACGCAGTGATTCACGCCCACGAGCGGCCTATCCCACAATAGCGAAAGTGCTCTTGCCGCGACAGCCACAGAATTCAATGGAGCGCCCATACCAGGTCCCTTTGTGTAGCAGATGCAGTCCACATCCTTGGGTTCGATACGAGCTTCTTTAAGGGCCGCGCGAGCAAGACGAACAAAGTGCGCACGGTGATGGGCGGCGGTATCTTTCGGGAGGAAGCCTGTTCCGGGCGGGGAGACGAAGGTGTCGCGAATGTTGGATAGGATGGTCGTTTCGGTGGGAGTATGAAGAATGACGCCTATACCTAGCTTGTTGGCGGAACCTTCACATCCGAGGGCTATATAGGACGATTTATTTGAGAAGGCTTGTTTGAGAAGGTCGGCCATGGTTGCGGTGGTGGATGGAGAGTTGGAGGTGGGGATAGTCAGGCAGTCAGAAGTGGTGATGGTAAGTCGTGGTGTTGAGTCAGCGAAGGTTGGCCGAATGGCTTAGATGGTATGATATGGTGATACCATTCAGCAACTAGAAGGTCGTCTGATTTGAAGCAATCGATGAATAATATGGGATTGTATATCGTAAGAGAAAAGATACTTGAACTCGTTGCTGTGTATTATAGTGGAATATCTTCACTTGTAAGTCGTTAGTAGCGAAAAGGATGAGGGGCCCTTAACGACGATAAGAGAAAATCTATGGAGGGGCATCTCTTATCGATCCCACTGTGACGAAGTCATTAACTTAGCCCGCCGCCCCTGTCAACTCATGGGAAAAGCCTCTGTAAGCGGACCTCGCTTAGGTAATGCAGCATTCGCGTCGGGTAAAACACCTCAGGGCTCCCTTCCTAGGCTAGGTTATCACAGTGCGTCATGGTTCGATCTGCGATACCCGCCACTGTAGATGAGCCCTGAAGACAACGGGAGATCCCAGCATTGTCCCCCCGAATTTTCAGGGTCTTTTTCGAGGAAGAAGTCCCGTCGGCTCTGCACGCACAAAAAAAGAGAAAAAGATACGTACTGTACAGGCGATGATGGAACAAGCCACGCCCCCCCCCCCTCAAGGCTCAGAAGGCCCTGTCACAGGGAACCTGTCCAAGGTCACACCCACCCAAGATTCAGCAACGTTCTGGTTCGCCGGTTACTTTTCCCGCCCACTTCGGCGAGAGAGGAAAGCATCTTCTTACTCCTCCCACTCTGAGTTTATCACCTCACAATTCTCCTCAACTAAGCTTACTATTGATTTTCCTACATGCAAGTTTCCTTTCTCTCCTCATTCTTCCCATCAGATCTGGTATACCGAGGTATATGTTTCTATGTCACATTTACGATGTTATGCTCCTCGAGGCTAACATGTCATACAGGCCACAGACTTCCTCTCGCCCAAGCTTCCATCACCTTATAACCGCCAGCCTCTTCCGAACCATTCGTCTCTTTTTTCCCCGCGCACACTTCCGACCAGTCTTTACTATGCAATAGCTGATTTCCTTATGTCGTTGTTAACCTGCCAATAGTTCGCCGCCGTCCTGTTCGTCTGGCCCAGGTCCTACCTCCCGGTTTCCCGCACCTCACTGACCTGATTAGAATCTCTCCTCCCATGACCACAACCCCGACCGGATACCCGAGATGCTACAACATCAATCACTGCAACAGGCATGAACCAAAAATTGAACGGTCAAACAAAGACCGAGAGTCTTTTTTATTTTTACTTCTTTGACTTGAACCGCAAGTCAGGCTTCCTGCTTCAAGCCTACAAAACATTCATTCAGCTCCAGACTCCTCGCAATGCCCAGCCCACGACTCTTTAATAGTATACACCACACCATTTTTGACAGCTCCCGACCACTTTACTTTTGGTCCTTGTCAAAAAGAAAAACGTCCTTCAACCTCCTTCGAACCATGGGTATAAAGCAAATCCATCCTTACGCGGAATATCATACATATCATTTGTCAGCTCCATCCTAGCCGACAAAACAGCTTCACGATGCTTTCAGCTGAGCTTGCGCCTGGGCCTGGGCCTGAGCTTGTGCTTGTGCTTGTGCTTGTGCTTGTGCTTGTGCTTGTGCTTGTGCTTGTGCCTTTGCCTGCGCGTGAGCATGCGCCTGAGCCTGGGCATGAGCATGCGCGTGTGCTGCCGCTTGTGCTGTTGCTGCCGGCTGTGGTAGCGCTCTATTACCGGCTTGCGCCTGAGCTGCTGCCGCAGCCGCGGCAGCGGCAGCGGCATCTGGCGGCACCGTGGGTCGTCCCCTAAACATATAAGGGTTGAGTGGAATTGTTGCTCTAAACTTCAGAGCACGTGTATCAAAAGGATCCACGTCATAGACCGGTGGCTCGTCGTCTTCTGAGTCTGAGTCGTACTTCCACTGGTCAGAATCGCCGTCGATTCTCGGCGACACTGACATGCCTCTGCGGTCAATCCAGAGGCGATTCAGTCGGCCAATGCGCCGTCTGAACGACGGGTGACTATTCTTTGGTTGCTCACTGGTTCCGCCAGCAGTGAACTGGAACACAGGAGCGTCGGGTTTGTCAACATGCATTGCTTCAGGTGCGTCTTCATCCACATCCATCTCTGAGGACGTTGATGCTGGCGGCGTCATTAAATATTGCGTTTTGGCCGGTCGGAATTTGAGCTCTGGGCCCTGGTCCCGTACCGGTGACAGAGGATCTCGAGTGAGATCAATATGGTTCTGGTTCCATTTCCGGTGGTTTTGGACCTTCATTTCTATGTCGAGTCGAAGCTCATTCTCCTTTTCGGCCAGCTTGTCTGCCAGCTGGACCAGATCGGCTTCCAAGACTCTACCATCCGTTCGAACAGGGGCTCGTGGGTGAACACCAGCAGGTCGTTGGACAACGGGTGCTTCGACAGGCTTACGTTTCTGAGGCTGGAAGTAGTCAGTACCAAGTGGTATACCTTGTGCGCAGGGATGCAAGACAGGGACGAGTGATGGGCATACCTTTTGGTTTACAAGGTCTTCGTCCTCGCCTCTGATACCTAGTCTGAGCTTGGTGTCCTTGAGTCTGGCTCGTTCTTCAAACAGAGTACGATCCATAGTGAGAAGTTCTCGCTTGAGCATTTCGCGTTCATAAGCCATGAGTACGAGTTGTCGACCATCTTCGAGCTCTCGTCGCAGCTTCTTGAGGGTCTCGGCAATTTTGTTATCACGAGCTCGAGTTTTGCGGGTTTGTCGAGCCTCGCGTCTTCTGAAACAGACAAATGGATCGGTATCGTCAGTCTCTTGATGAGTCTCGAACTTGAGGGAAGGATGCAGAGGCTTGTTGCCAGCAGCCTGTCGACGTTCTTTCCAGTATTCATAAATGGCTTTGGCATGTTGAAGAATTGAGGGACTGCCGAGACGGTTCAAGGCGGGCACCATCATGTCATACGCGGCAATAGTATTGTCGACGGATGCAAATGGAGTTTGCTCTGCTGCGGTGTCTTCAAACACCTCCATGATGCGTTCAAAGTCATCTTCGGAAAGAACGCCAGCGGCTGGCGGTTTACTATTGTACTGTTTGAGAAATTCATCGTCCTCTGTGTTCATGTCATAGAGGCATGTGATACACTCCTCAACCGTTTGTGAGAAACGGATGTATGAGGATGGCTTATGCCATCGCAGGTGGTACAGCTCATCGTAGTTGATATCACTCTCTTGAGGAGGTGGTACGGGAATTTCCTGGTCATTACTGGTACCGGCCTCCTTGAGAATACTCTGGAGATGGTATTCCTATTGTTTCAGGTTAGTATTGGGATGTCCTTCTATCAATACAGCATGAGATGGCCGGCGTGTAAGTTGTGAGCATGCTTTTGGTGTTGCCAAGACATGTCACGTGGGGATTCACGTGATATCATGATACGTTTTGCGGGACAAAGATATGACTCACATTCTCCTCGGCCTGGTCGACACCGGTCGCGATCTGGTTTTCAGTTGTGAGAGCCTCGTACTCTGAAGGGTCGATCTGATCCTCGCGAAGCACAGGAAGCGGTGTTTTGACGTTGAGCTTCTTGACGCGAACCTTGCGGGATGACATGACGGGCCAGGGGGGCGGGGTCGACCGGGAGAGAGGCGGTTAGGCGGCGGAAAAACCGCGAAAAAAAGCGATCAAGTCATAAAACGATGTGTTTTTATTCGAAATCGATCGAAATTACGATGGAAAAGGTGCGTTTGTAGCTTGTTTTGGATGGCAGCGTCGTCGGGTTCGATGGGGTGACGTTGGGGACTTGTTTTGCCGCAGAGATTTTTCGGCGTGTTTTTTGCAAGGGAAAATGGGGGGGAGGAAACCGTAAACACGGGCTTTGGCTGAGCCTGGGGGGAGATGAGTTTGATGACGGTGCAGGCTAAGCGGGCGGGGACGAAAGTCACTTTACAGCCAACGGTTAGTGTAAAGGTACTTGAGAAGCTCGGACCACTGTTCTCCTTTTTTCCTTTAGGGAGGGCCCGCCAGGAATTACTTGCTCTCAGTATATTTTGGTTAGGCAGATTTGGGAGCTACCGTTTTGAGGTAGGCGCTGTAATTTGGTCAGTAATGGATGCCGGATACTCGCTAGCACGCAAGCAAGTAGTTACGGTAGTGAATATGGTCTTCGAGGGCCATCCGTATTAAACGGACGGCGTATAACGTTTAACCGTACAATATCTTCCTAACACAATTGCATGCCGCCTAGACATATATGAACTACCTAACTGGAAAGAACAAAAATTGAAAGAAAGATTTTTTAAAACCATTTACCAGAGTCGTTGGCATTGTCCTTGTGAACAGACTATTATTGAAAAAATAACAAAGTATCACGGGTATTTGCTTGTCTCCGGCTGTCACTGTGATCGTCTAGAAAGAACCAAGTCACGGCGGAAACGGAAAACGCAGAAACGGTGGCACGTGCTTCCAGTGTCATCTAATCATTGACCAGTCCCTTCCGTTTTACCCCCCATTCTAGCACCCTTTTACAGCAACGTTACGGGGTCCAGAACCACCCTAATACTAATAATAAGCAACCCCAAAAGATGAAGGCCTCCCGCTCTTAATACTTATCTATTCAGCCTTATCACCAAAGCTTCCAACCTACCTTCGACCACGGGCCTGTCCGTCCTCACACGATATACACACGAGCAAATACGTTACCGCACCGGTTGAATCACATCAGAGCCTCGTCGTTTGCGACCTCACAACGGAAAAAAAGTCACAATGGGCAACACTACAAGTGCAGTCCTGGACAACATCGTCCAAGGATCAAACTGTAAGCTTTGCCGAGCTGTCACAAGAGGATTTTCCTTGCTGAATCTATGGGGAAACAGTCGATAGAGAAGAAGTTGATCGTTTGCGAAAGCGTTTCATGAAGTTGGACAAGGTGCGCATATGGAACCTCCAAACCCTTCCCACGAGATACAAGTTTACGTGAACTGGCGGACGATGACAACTGCTATCTCGTACAGTGGTCTATCATGGAGAGACTTTGATGGCTAATTCTCTGGGTGGTAGGACAACTCCGGTACGATCGAACGTGATGAGTTCCTCAGTCTTCCTCAGATCTCCTCCAACCCCCTCGCCACACGGTTTGTCCTCCATCTCACCCCCTTTCGCTAAGCTAGACACCCACTGACACCGCCGCCTGTCTTTCAGAATGATTGCCATCTTTGACGAAGATGGTGGTGGCGACGTCGACTTCCAAGAATTCGTCACGGGTCTCAGTGCCTTCAGCAGCAAGGGTAACAAGGAGCAGAAGCTCCAGTTCGCATTCAAGGTGTACGACATTGACCGCGACGGCTACATCAGCAACGGAGAGCTCTTCATTGTTCTGAAGATGATGGTCGGCAGCAATCTTAAGGATCAGCAGCTGCAGCAGATTGTCGACAAGACCATGATGGAGGCGGATCTCGACAAGGACGGCAAGATCAGTTTCGAGGAGTTCACAAAGATGGTAGAGAACACGGATGTTAGCATGAGCATGACACTTGGTATGATGACTCCCCCGGGATCCTGCTGGTGCTTAGGGCAGATTGTTTGGAGCGTACGATGCTAACACATGAGATATAGACCAGTTTTAGAGGGAGGCAGATCCTTGGGACAAAGGGAGAGAGAAGATATCTCGGTTTTCTTCAGAGAGGTGCTTGGCGTCTTGAAGAGGCACATTTTTTCGACAGACTCTTGGTGTTTTGAGGAGGACGGGGCTGGAACGACGATAACGACGAACTATATCAATAACACGCAAAACATGAAATTACAGCGCTTTTGAACATGATGAAATTACGCTTCGCTTCTCAGTCCTTACGTAGGAAAGGTTTGCGAGGTAGAGAGTTGCCACTCGAGACACAGCTTGGGTGTATCATGATGTAGGAGTCGTATCTCGTCAAAGTTTCGATGAGTCGTCTTCGAACAATCCAATCCTACTTACCTATTTGCATGATGACAGATCAAGCTTAACAGTAACCGATCTACCATGGACTTGCAAACTCTCAAGAGGCTTTACCGGATCGCCATCCATAAATGACTTTTCATAGTCTTGCCATCGGTCTTATAAGATTGTACAGGGTAGCCAGTTACAACACGAATAAATAGGAATTTGCTTTGATTAGAGATTGTTGGCTGCTATGCATGTAGCAACCTGAACGACTTGCTTTCCACGTTTCCTTAACTGCAACGCCGCTGTTTGCTTTTGACTTGGCCATAAGATCACACACAGTGAGCTTGTCCCTGATACATTGATATTACAGGACATCTCTTCTTGAGTATGGTCGGTTCAGTCCTGGGACTTAACCTAGACCTCTGGGAAGGCACGAACATTCAATGTGCTGATGAATATTACGACTCAGTTGCCCACACCAGGATTTATCTCAGCCTCTTGAATGGGTGTGATGGAAATGCGAAAGCTATCTTTCTGGCATTTGCGCTATTAGACAGTGCTCGCAGATACTAGTATTCATAAGACAAGTTCCACTCATTACATTGTTAGCTGCCTCAATTTTGCAAAGATAATGCCATCTCCAGGGTGATGTAGTTGTTGAGTTGCTCGAATTTGTAGCTCAAATCTCTCGCCATACCAAGGCGCAATTAACATACAAGTTAACATTGATGATTTGACTGCCGTGATGAAAAACTCCGGCGCCTTCGTCTGGGACGGGATCATCCGAAGTGACCGCAGTGTCTAAACGATGATTTCTCACCTCATCCCTTGTGCTCCCCCAAACACGTCGTGCAATTAAGACATAAGATTAGAAATTGCACGACAAAATCATTCAGACACATACAAGTATAGGCATGGTATAACACAAACACGCCCCCCCTTTGCTGGCACATGGCTGAGTTACAACTTTGCTTCTTCACGCGTGATCCAGTTAGACGGACAGCTTCTGGGAGGGAGGCTGAGACTCCCCTTGCTGTTGGTAGAAGCTCACATTTAAGAATAGCCCGCGGCTGATGCGCGCAGTTGACTCAGAATGCGTGGTACAGATATGGGACACTGAGAGAAACAAAAACTCACCCTGGAGGGTGAAACGGCAAATGAAGTGGTGAAGGAAGCAAACTACGAGGGTAGACTTGCAAGTGGCTGCTCGTGATATTGAGACGACATGTACTTTTAACCACATTCCTGGTGTCACGAGGGTGGTTGAGAAAGCCAACGCGGTTGACGCCGCCGGCCCAATGTCTCAATGCTCAGTCTCATAGCGGAATGCACTCTGCTCTTTGAGAAACCGAGGGATATCGGCTGACAACAGATTCAATACTCTGATATTGAGTGATCACAGACCAACTCGAACTGCATGTGTCACTGGTAAGTGCAACCACCGGAGCAAATTTGGCTTGATATATTCGCAGCCATTCCATTTCCGCCTGGGATGTGCGCATATTAGATGTCGGTCCTGCAACACCACCACGCACCAGAACAGGCCCTGCATGTCTCGGAGACAAGAGGATCCAAGTGTAAAAAGGGAGGAAACTCGTGGCGCTGACCGGAGAGTTGGTAATGGCATGTGGTCTGGGATATGTTACCATGTGCCTGTTGTCGATACCCGAAATGAGATCTCATGGCAAGACGAGGATACCCGAGCTTGAGCTACTGTCAAATTAAAACCATCCCTTAGTCCCATCACTCACTCAGGTCGCCTATGTCAATTACGTGGTACAAGCCACCCCGTTGCCAACATGATAGATCGCTCAGTATGGACGATAAGGCGGGCACTTATCAAGATCGACGACCATTTCCAGGGATCGTGCCGCCAGTATCCCAAACAAAATCGACAATGCATATGAGGCTGCGGTGGCAAGGGAGATGCAAGCCGGGACAGCCTCATTTGTTGATCCTCTCAACATTGTCATCCATATTGAACGAGGGAATTGGAGAGGACCAAGTGTAATTGCGTCAACTGTCATAGCTTCCTTCCTCATTTTCCAATCTTTCCTGTTGTCTCTTTTCTCCTTTTCCCCCTTTCGATTGTCAACTCTTCGGCTGGTCTTGTCACCATAGAGGGGGCGTGGACTTAGAGTGCTGCGCCGCACAATTGTCGATGGTTGATGTTACGGTTGTGACTTGTCATTTCTCATTTTCTGCCCTCCAATGCCCAGCCAGCTGGGACTGCGAACAGACATTTTGGACCACCAAGCAGGGGTTTTGGCAAGTCAAGATTTGTTAGGCGCAAGGGACAACTGCCGGGGGTTTAGTAGCGTCGAGTTTGACTGTTTGGGTAGTGGCAGTGGCAGCGGTGGCGGTGTGTAGCTAGCTGTCAAGTCGATCGGATCTGATGTTCGCTTCTAGGGAACGAGCTATCAACAACGCTAGAGGAGAAAGCCATCCGAGCCTAGGATATCGAGGTTCAAGATCAGAGACAGTTCATCTGAATACGTTTTCTCCGTACTGGACACTACAAGGATTTCGTAATTTGAATGTCTCGGACGGGCCACAGCAAGCACTACTGCAATGATCCAGTGCAAAAAGCAGAATATTGGGTTTGATCAAGGACAAAAAAAGAAAAACGATGAGAATTCCTAGCTTCGATAGCTCAGCGATTGGTTACCAACGCCCGCCCTGCTGGGACCTTAGCTCAAAAACCAAAACCAACCCCGCGCACTACTGCACTGCACCCGTAGGTGTGAATATTGGTCCGTCGTATCCTATTGCGGCGGTGCCAAGTGCAATGCCAGAATGCCACGAATGGCTTCCATGTGACCGGTCACAAGGCTTGCTTTTTTTGATAGACTATCAAATACACAGCGGAGGAGGACTCCTGGTGTGAGGAAACGAGGCTGAATTATCAAGTTAGCAATCCAGTCAATAATGTTACAGAATTGGAATGGTGGGAGCTGTTCCAGGTAGAAAGAAAGGAAGAAAGGGAAAAGAAAGGCACGCTGATTGCATGGCTGGCTGATGATTAGACAATCAATCAACGTGGGAGGAACGTGGGGGGGGGGGGGGGGAA
>JABFFC010000655.1:0-42771 GCA_013623535.1 Fusarium penzigii
GCTCATGGATGGCTCTTTGACCATTCTGATGGTTGATCGTCGATTGGGTGATCCTGTTGAAATAGCTCCTGGGTCCTCGTCAAGAGAGACTTCCTCGTAGATTGAGCTCTCAGAAGATGTAATCGACATCTGCCGGATCTGCTGAGAGAAATCTTTCGTTGGTCGAGGTGAGAGTGACCTTGTCGTCTCATCAGCATAGCTAACATGTCGAGGCAGGTCCGAAAGATTTCTCGTCGGCACAGGGTTCGTCATCAGTAACGACAACATATCCTGCTCATCAAACGGTGAGGAAGCCATCGTCGTTGACGGACTCGCGCCACCGATCGTTATCTGACTGTCTCGTTTGCTGAGTTGCCCTCGCCTAGGCTGTGGTGTTTTATCCGCGTCCTCAGATTGCTGCCATGCCGGTTGAGGGCTCTCGCTTCTCCTATCCTCGAAAGGCAGCGTGGAATCCTCGTCGGTGGCGGTTGTTACGGATGGTGTCAACATGCTAGTATACGAGTTGCTAACAGGAAACGCCAGCGCAATACCTTCGTCGCGATCACGGTTGATGCTGTTGTTGCGGGTGTTGAAAGGGGGCGGCTGTAGCATGATCGAAGGACCACCGAACGCCTGCGTGCTGACGGAGTTTAGCTTCAGATATCCTTGTCCTTGGTTCTGAACTTGGGTCGTTGAGGGAGTGTTGAACACGGACTGGCCGCTTGGCAAGGATATACTCAGAGTCCTTGTTCTTCTTCTCATGCCTCTAGGACCAAACAGAGACAGATGGGTTTCCGCCGAAGAAATGCCCACAGATTTCCTCTCGACGAATGGATCCGTCTGTTCCGTCTTCTTCTCCTCGGGATCGTTGGCGCTGTACAGAGTCGAAAGTGTGCTCGACGCATTGCTCTCGCTCGACTTTCTACTTTCCAGCACCGGTCGTTGCATCTCACCATCGTGCTGCGAATCCCACTTTCCACCCTTCATCCGGCTAGGACTTGATAGTCCTCCTGGAAGAATGAGCTCCTGCGTTGCTTCTGCAATCAGGCTATCCGTTGCGCTTCCAATGGAACCGATGGAAGCCATTCGACCCTGAGCGGGATATGTTGAAGGGTTATGAATCGTGGCTCGCTTGCTAGGACTGGGAGTCATTCTACTGATGCGTACAGTTCCGGTTGTTTGAGATGAGTCCAGAGACGCAGCTGTTTTGTGGCTTCGAGGTGTCTCGACTGGTGATCCTCTGAGCGATGCATATTTGTGCGGTGATCCTCGAGGTGTCTTGCTTGGTGATCGACTCTGTCCTTCGCGAAGTCGCTGCTCCGTCGACTGCAGGATATATCGAAGATCCGAATCCGTGATCGACGACCTAACATACGCTTGTCGTGGTGCTTTAACTGGACTCGTCCTGTTCTCCTCCGCGACATGGATCGGCAATTCCGGGTCAGTCTTGTTATGCTTGAGTTTCTCACGGCTCAACCTGTTCTGCAGTTTCTCCTTATGATCCTGTATCTCTTCATCTTTACCCTTCTCCTCATCATTCAGTAGCAGCACAGGCAATGTAGGCATTCTGTTCAGCCAACTCTCCCTACCAAACCAGCTATCACGACGACTCCTGCTGACTTTCGGTCCATGGAACTTGTCTTCCTCAACCCAGCCACCAGAACGTCCCTTCTTAGCATCTTTCAAGAATCCAAGGCTGTGATATGTCGGGAGCGGTGGGAGAACGGGGGGTAATGAGAGGGAGAAGCGATTTGTCGAGTCGAGGGCGATTTTGTTTCGTTTAATAAGGCGATTTGGCAATTTGACTTTGTGATGATCATCCGTCGTGTCGGATACCTGACAAACAGAAGTATCATTCTCTTCCGCTTGCTCTCGAGCTCGAGATCTTGCTCTCACACGCCATGTAAGAAGAAACCCAACAGCAGTAAAGACGACAACCGCGCCGCCCACCGACAAGGCGAGCAGCCAGCCCAAGCCGAGACCAGAGGACTCGACCGCCCTTTTCAGACGCTGTCCGGGTTCCATCCTTACTTCGCGATGCAAGAGACACTCCTGTCCGTGAATATGTCGATACAGACACTTGAAATACGTGAAGTCATAAGACAAGACTCGACAAGAGGTTCAATAATAAGGAGTTAAAAAGAGGTGATGGAAAAGAGGACAGCGAGAACAATAGGAGAAATTGCCTGTAGATGTAAGCCCACTCTCATCTCTTTTCTCCTGTAGATTTAATAGTGAAGTTATTTCGACAGTCTCACTTCAATATCATGAGGAATGCGTTGCTAGGCGTGACCCATTCCACATACTACCAACCACAGGACTTAGACCAAGACATTTCGACATGACTATTTCAAGAATCGAGGGTATTCAAGGTAGAGTTCATCGTATTCTGTAAAATAACCCGGTATCCCCCCATCGACAGCTCTGTTTCAATGTCAATTAATCGTCGTACAAGTGATCCTCTCAAAACATCGTGACATATGGCCAGTCAACCATCACAAGGGGCCAAGCTCAGATATGCCCGCAGTTTCAGCTTGAACCACGTGCGGTTATACCAGAAACCATGTCACAAGTCATCAAATCACTGTTTACTCTCTTGTTCTGCACCAGCTCAATTTTCTAACTGTTCATCATTTCGCTAACTATGCCCGAGTATCTAATCTTAAGTCCACATGTCCCCAAAGTTCTGGGTAATCATCGTTGTCCTATAAAGAAAAGAAGCCCGCAGCCAAATGCCCCTTCAACCATACAATGCAATGCATTCGTGTACCCGGGGCCAGCCCGGAGGGTATAAAACAATGAAATCAACCGAAATATGTTTTTCTTTTTCTTTTCACGCTTCTATCCTTTTACTGCTTTCCTTAGATTCCTAGATATGTCGATGCCCGTGACGATGTAGGTGAGCACTACGACGTTTTCGTCTGGGCACCGCGGGTGATGGAGCTGCTGTGACAGTCGAGGTCACTGTTACCACAACGGTTTGCTCCTGCAGTTCTGTCACGTACACGCGCTCTTCCTCCCAGAGGATCTTGCTGACAATGTTTCCGTTGGTGATGAACTGAGTGCTGTAGAAGCTCTTGGTGTCTGTCTCCTCGACCGGCTCAGGCGCGGTAGTGGTTGTGGGAGCCTCAGCAGTGGTAGGTTCAAGCGACGTCTCAACTGATGTTGCGATTGAGGATGATTCGACAGGTGGCTCAACAGCTTCAGCACCCAAAGTGGCTTCGGCAGCCCCGACTTCAGGAATTGTTGATGTCTGGATAGATGTTGTCGCCGCCAACGTTGAAGAAGGTTCGGGCAATGTCGATGTTTGCTGGCTGGTAGTCTGAGCGGGGGCCACGTAAACCGACGTCTCCTTGAAAACCTGGCCTGGGAGCGGCGATGCTGAGTTTTCTGGCAGTTCGCCAGGGGCATAAGTCAAGGTCGGCGCAACTGAGTTGGTTGCCTCTTCGTCGCCTTCGTCCGAGTCTCCTCCATAAGTGATCTCGTTACCGCCTGGCAGCTGCTTCAAAGGGCCCTCAACATCTTCCTTGGCTAGTTCTTGGGGAAGTTTCATTTCGCACGACTTTGCCTCATCTTCGCTAACAACGTTGAAGAGTGGGCAATCCTGGATCAGTCCGCTCTCGCTCGTGCAGGTATCGATGGCACTCTGAAGGAACTCTTCTTCCCATCCCATAACAAAGTCAGCATGGTATCCATACCCTGTCTTGTATTAGCATCACTTCTTTCGTAGCATAAGTATAGAGTATTTACCAGTAGGGTCTCCGTTGGCGAAAACAAAGCGCCCAGCGCGGTCGACAAAAGCATACGTGTTCCAGATGACCTCGTACATGAGACTGGGGAGGCGCACAGGAAAGCCGCTGGGGCAAGTTCCTGTCATGACGAGATCTGGGAAAGCGACGTGGTCCTTGTGGTTATCGCTATCTAGTGCGTCGCCTCCTTTCCAGCAGGAGGGGAACATGATCTCGAGGCGTAGGCCGTTTTTGCAGTTGGCATCCATGTACGCCTTGTCTGGCATGTAGTGTCGGTAAAGAGTACCTTCGGGGTCACGCTCATAGTTGAGACAGTTGAAACCAAGGGCGCGCTGGGCGAGCGTGTCTTGATCAGTCTCTCCCAAAGCATTCCACGAGGACTTTTCGGGGTCAGACTGGCTAGGGTCTCCTGCTGTGTAGGTTCTTCGCTCGTTGGTGCCAGACAGCATGCGGAAATCAGGGGGAAAAGCAGTCACATTCTCGCCAAGGAGAAGATAATAACTAAACGAGCAGTTAGCTTGACAGCTACTCATCATGGTCATGCAGCACTCGTGAATGCTTCATGTACAGGATGATGAGAAACTTACGCTAGCATGCCACCGACCTGGGGGACAAGTTCGAACTCTCCCGTCTCATCGTCCTGGAAGTACAGGGCAGGGTGCCAGTAGGCGGATTTGTCTTGAGTGACTCGGCACGAGGTACAGTCTGCGTTCAATAGATCTGCAGTATTCACGTCACTAGCGAAAGCTGTTCATGTTAGTCTTTGTATGAAGTTGTTGGTGGCATGTGCAAAATTTGAAGATAGGGGTGAAGATGTGTGTTATGACAACATTTTAAGAAAGACTGAATTGCATACCCGAAGAACCATGGATAGAGTGAGCGTGCTTGGAAATTGAACCCGGGTTGATAATAGGGTCCAGACGTGCCAGTCCAACACGGCCAGGACACTCCATGCGCCAGAAGGCATGGGCGCCGCCGATGAGACCGGCTGAGACGGCAATGATAGATTTGAGCATTTTGAGTGAAATGCTCAGACTCGAAAAGAGCGATTCCTCGCTCTTGAAAAGCGGCGTGAGGGAGTGGACGACGCAATGAGCTGTCTGTATGAGTGAATGTTAGTTACTTGAACTGAGATGTGAGATGTATAATTGAGGAGCAGAATGAGTGAGAACGAGGGGTGAGAGCGGGGGGTAGCGAACGACGGTTGAGAATGAAGGTGCCAGCGAGGCAAGAGCATAAATCATAAAGCCCAAGGTCAGGGAAGGAACCATGGAGGATGTTGAGAAAATGGGAGGAGCAGGATGGTGAGCCGACTAGCAAACGGATCATGAGTTGTTCCCAACTTGGAAGGCAGGAGCAGCCTGAGAGCAGCCCGAGCTATCCAACTCATGAGTATAGGCGGCTATCAAGCCTGCTTAGACCCATCACCAGCATTTTCAATCTTCTTTTCCTTCGTTATTATTCTTGGTGTCTTTTTCCCCCTCCTTGTAGGGCCTCAAAGTTTGGGGGATATTTGTGTGAGGGCATACAGAAATCTCATGTGGCGTATAAGTGAAAGTGAGGACTCACCGACCACGGATTTTCTTGAAACTCTTAAGTCGATAACTTGACTTCAACGATATCTCATCAACTGTCTTTCGTCAAACTGAAAGCAAAGTATCGAGAAAAATTCGACCGGAAAGAATTGAACCCTTGGGTTCAATGGCTTGCGATGCCTTTATTGCTATTTGTGAGGTGGTCGTGCAACCTGTAGCCCCGCTGAAATTCTGAGACTCAAGATTCCAACGCGTGGCCGATTCTCGACTTAAAGTCACTGCCACGCTTTGAATCGCGCTACAAATGGCGTAAATGGGCTGGTGATTACTTATCGGCGCGATAAGTAGTTGTTTTCCAAAGAATGCTTTGTTCGATGGTACCGGTTGCGGTTCGTCAAGGTGTACTTTTGCAGATGCCAACCGGTCAGTCGGTCAGGTTGTCTCACTATCAAACGTTTCCTGCCTCGAGTGTTTTTTTTTTTCTTGTTCGCAGTGAGTCAGAGTTCTTTTTCTCTACTCTGACGTAGTGTGATCCGTGGAAATGTTTGATTCAGGGAGTTGGTTGAACAGATAATCTGCCGGCGTAGTATCGGGTTGTCGCCGAATAGCCTGAGATGGAACTGCCGTGGATATAGTCGCGGTCGATCCTGAACTTTGTGGTTTATAGACAAATAGTCTTTGATTGAAAAGAAAAGTATTTCGAAGTCGAATTCGAAGAATGAAAGTAATGCCTTCGATCAATAAAGTGTTGCGACGTTGAGCAATGCGTGGTTGTTGGACGGGCCTTAGGCGAATGTTGATTTGCAGTATCAGTGATTCAATGAGGTCCCTGGGTAGAAAGATACAACGACTGTGAGTTGCTGCACGCACGAAACGAAGCTGAAAATAGACAGTCGAACCCCGGAAGACTGTAGTAACACTTGGGGTTGAGCGACGGACTATGAGAGAACGGAATGCAATGAAAGTCGATCAGGCAGTACAAGGGAATGTAGGTATAATGCCTATCGAGAAACAAAAAGAGAGAGAATGGACGTAGCAGATTCGAGCCAGCTCGGTAGCTTAAAGAGAGAATGGAGACAGCGCGAACACAACAATGAAAGGAATGGATAAGAGAGAAACGAAGATGATGAGGGATAAGATGAGGATTTACGGAGAGGAAAGGATGTCGGTAGAAGGGGATGTGGGAGGTGGAGCTTTGGGCCGCTTTGTTCCTGAATCCATACTATAACACCCCAGCATTGTATAAAACACCCCCGGTTCAACCTACTATACTAAACTTAACTTACATGGAAACGATACCCGCGAGTGGCAGCGAATAACGTACCATGAGGATCTGCTTGTTCATCTTGGGATCCCAAACTTCCGGGGGTGGTCCCTAGCATGTCCTTGGGGGGAGGCGAAATGGCTCACTTGAGCCCAGTCTGCCAGTGTTTGGTCAAGTCAGGGGTAGCTCGTGGGTGGTTGTCATAACGTCTCAGCAAGATTACAAGGGTGATGCTCCAAGGTTACCAAAGTGGTCGTGTGTCCGTGTGAGGATGCAGCCCAGCAGATGCCGGGTTCTATCTGGAGATCCCCTAGCATTAAAATTGTCCGGGATTGATGTGAAGATATTCTGGGAACAGGGCCAATGGACGGAGGTGATGATTGTTAGCAAACTCCTGGAAGCCTTCTACTGTACAGTACAGTATAATGTTTTGTGCAAAACCCATACAAATATTTTTCTCCTGTTGCTCTTTGCCAGTCTTGCCCAGGTGCTAACATCCTAGCAGGGGTCTAAAGTGCTAAGGTAGGATTGCAGGGGCGAAGCCAAGCGCGAGCGGCGCGAACAGATATTTTGGAACGCTCAAATTCTCCAGCAAACTGGAGTCGATTTTCATTCTCCTGTCAATCACCGTGACGGATCGCCATAACTTCCGAAAAGATCTTCGTGGAAACATTACTCTTGACCCTACCTGGAAGGAAGGGAAGGGAGAATTAGGATCTGACATGTTTTTCCTGATGAAGAATTGATCGGATTCCCCTGAAATTCGGCGATATGACGTTAAGTATGCTCTCCGTAATATGTTGACTTCCATATGGCGGGTGGGTGGCGGAATATTTGTGACAAAAATCACATCAAAACGCTTGCGGCTATAGGTGCGACAATTTTATACAGAAAAGACCCCTCGGCGATACAGACTAGGGGGAACAATGGCACACTCAGGTTCGGGTAGGTCGTTCATTAATTTAATGAATTAATTAATTAACAGAGGTCTCATATAATCGCACTCGTATCTGCCAAGCTTGGACGTTGAGGAAAAACGCATGACACGACCACTCAAATTTCTTTTTTCCCCGTTTCTCTTTTCTTTTCTCTGCGGATGTTTGCTCTTGTTTCCATACAAGAATCCACGGCATTTAGTTAACGTATGTAGGTGATAGTACGACATTCTTTTCTTGACCTATTTATTCTGAGACATTGGTTTTGCGGGTGGCTGGTTTCGGTAGAGACAACTTAAGCAAGGGTCTCAAGGTCTCAAGGGAGAGGGAAAATGTAGAAGACCCCTCGTGATCGAAGGGAGCTTTTCTTCTTGGTCTCCCTGAATTGACGCGCTCGGCAATGGTAGATATTCCTTTCTCCATAGATCAGGCGAGAATGATGAGCCCGGACCATTAATCGCATCAAACTGTTCCCTTGAGATCGTCTGAATCTTGGATGTAATTTCCCCGTCCCAATCTCAGTTGTCAACTGGTGTTGTGGACGGTGCTGTGAGGGGTCCAGTATCATGCATTGACGCTGGCAAGGTCCTGAAACGGGTTTCATGCATAGTGCGGACCAATCATAGCTCTCCAACCACTCACTGTTTGATGGAAAGGGTATCCTGCCAGGGAGCGTTTGGTAGGTGGCGTTTTTGGTGGCTTAGGTTGTTTGCTGTCAAATGGGTGATAGATCTATCCATCGTGTAAGAGGGAAAGTGATTGAAAATAGTGTCAAGGCCAAGACTAGATACGACGAGCAGTTATTTCTGGAGCTTCGTGCGTTGGCAACTAATTGCAAGGACTAACGTTACTACCTGTGCTTTACTTTACTTCGAGTCGGTGGATATGGCCAACACTGCCCAACATGCCAGTCTGCTGTGCTATGTGTTTTCCTGGTATTCGTTAAGTGCTTCAGCCATCGCCCTTGAAAACTTACATCCTGTAGCATACGTGGTCACGTTGCTATTAAATTCTTTTTTCCTTGGATTTGCGACTTGTTTAAAACATTTGTCTTAATAAGAGTTTTTTATTTCATTTTTCATAAAATCCGAAGCGTTTCTAGTTACACGGGTTATGTGTAGCCTTTGTTGGACGCCTGTATTCGGCTCGGCAATTAAGATTTTCTAAGGGCAACAATTTAGTGTATATAAAGCATAAAGCCAGTTAGGATTTGGATTCTTAAGCTAAGAAACCCCTATCGTGTCATTGGAAGCTTTTCGACATACCTTACAAAACTTTGTGATGATCAAGGGATGACATGAAACTGAGCCTTCGAAATGGCAAAGGCCAGTTTTCAACCATGACTGAAAGATTTTTCGTCTAGACATTGAGAAAAGGCAAAAGGAAAATAATTCGCATATAAAAAGAAGTTCCAATATAAGTTGATGTATTGAAGACGTCCATGTATGAAACTAACGATAACTCATCACATTTCAGAGCAACAACCTCGCTGCTATGTTGGAAAGGCAAGAAACTGTACAGGGTAAGTGGTAATTATTCTGACATGATCACCTTTCTATGTACTTTGGCATGGGCATAAAAGTAAATCCACATGTCGGCTGTATATTCTCGGCTAACTCCAACTTATCGTTACAGTAGGAGGTCCAATTCGACGGAATTAAGTAAATGTTGATTTATGCCTATGATTGCGTTCTTAATCACCATTCTTCATCCTTCATTTCGATTATCAACTACATACTCAACTGGCCAACCACTTGCTACACACGTGACACTCCCTTAATTAGTGATTCACATGAGGGTCAAGAACACGAAAACAGCGTCAAA
Organism: Fusarium penzigii; assembly: GCA_013623535.1. Taxonomy (NCBI): domain Eukaryota; kingdom Fungi; phylum Ascomycota; class Sordariomycetes; order Hypocreales; family Nectriaceae; genus Fusarium; species Fusarium penzigii. The sequence goes on from JABFFC010000655.1 coordinate 9,287, forward strand.
GAATGTGTCGACACGGAGATGCAAGTAAAAACGATGCACATTATACATTGTCCAAGTATTGAAGTCATCACCTTTCATCCCAAGAACAGCATCCCATCATGTGATCTAGCCACTTACACCAAACCAAGTCCAATCATGCCCGGCCCCACTTGTACAGCACGAATCCGGCCCCTGGAAGCTAATTAGTGTCCCGCATCCTATCCCCCATCTGACAAGCATCTGGAAGATGCGATAACACCTAACCATCAACCATCTATTCTTCTGTCATGACCTACTTCCCACGATAACGCACACTTTCTCTTCAAAATGGATGATCTATCTGGCCTCGATTGGAATGCCAAGCCCGCTGCTGGGCAGGCCAAACCTCCCATCTTGAACTCACCGTACACATCGTTGCGACCTACACCCTCACCCCTAGGTTCAGGCCGAAACACACCTCTGTCCGCTCAAGGCTCTGGGCACGTTGCACCCAAGCCAGCAGCCGCGAAGCCACCACAGGATAGCTTCAGCAACCTGATGAACTTTGGGCCCCCAAAGGCCAAGCAGAATCTGACACTTGCAGAGCGCCAGGCACAGTTGGAGGCAGAGAAGCGACAAAAGGAGGAGGCGAGGAGAAGGCAACAGGAGGCACAGTTTGGAAATGCCCAGGCATGGGATACTCTGGGGAGTCGAGGTGCTACGTCCAGTCCTGCTTTTCAACCACCTGCCGCAGCCAACATTGGTTCAACGACCGATACTATTCGTGCCGATGACGACGATCTATTTGCTGCCTTCAACAAGGACACCAAAGTCGATAACTCGAGCCATTACCCTCCCCCAGCGGAGTCGCAGCGATCCACTCCCGCCAACGCAGCTCCGATCAACCTCAGCGACCCCAATGCCTGGAAGACAAGTTCCGGTTCTAATGGCGGAGGTTTCAACGACGATGACGATCCTTTCGGGTTGAATGAACTAAAACCCGCACCTGCAACAGCTGCGCCGCAGCAACAGTCAAATGACGATGACTTTCTGGGAGACCTAGGACGACCGGTGGAGGAAGTGCGACGTGAGCAACAACGCCAACAAGAGGCAGCCAAGGCTCGGCCCGAACCCGGAAGGCCAATCGAGGATGACGATGACTCGAGTTCAGGCGACGAGCAGCCCGCGGCGCGACAGCAACACCCAGAAAGACAACCCCGAGTTAACAAGGATCCCTTTGACAGAGCTGTGGCCCAACTTGTGGACTATGGTTTCTCTGCCGAGGACGCACGACGAGCTCTGGTAGAAAGCGGCTCAGGGTATAATGCGCAGGCCGCTGTCAACTGGCTACTGGATGAAGCGCATCGTAAATCGAAGGAGCAGGCACAGGGACGGGGACAAGGGCAGAGCCAGAGTCAAGGCAGAAATTCTCCCGCTACATCGACCCGACCTCCCCGAAGTGGTGATAGGTCACCCGCAAGGGGTGAAGCTGACATGACGAAAACTGCTGCTGCCATGGGAAACAGCTTGTTCAAGACTGCCAACTCTCTATGGAAATCTGGATCTAAGAAGGTTCAGCAAGCTGTGGCTGACTTTAACCAAGAAGGCGGCGATCCAAGCCAGCCTAAGTGGATGCGAGATGCTCAACTTGCTGCAGCTCGTCCTTCAGGAAGTACTGCTGAATCTCAGGCCACAGCTGAGGCAGCTGCTTTGGAAGCAGGTGGCCGTCCACAGCCGCGCCGCACTAACAGCCGACCTGCTGCCGACCCAAGGGTACCCTCGCAGCCGGCATCAAGAGGACAATCCCCAGCTCACTCAGTTGGAAGCCGTGCTAGTCCCGCCCCTAGGTGGCAGCAACAAGCAGCCCCACCAGCCGCCTCAAGCTCTAGGTCCAGAATCAACAGACTGGCAGCTGATGATGATAGCTTCTCAACATACAGCAGCCCTAACAGAAGAAAGCAAGCATCATCACCTGCGCCGCAACTCAAGGTACTCGAGTCCGAGCCTGATCTGCTCTTCAACTCCCAGCAAGTCAAATCCTCGCAGTCTCTTCCACGAAGACCTGCTCAGCAGCCTTCACCCCAACCCAAGAGACCTTCACCTCCGGTTTCAAGACCGTCACCTCGGCCTACACGGGAAATTCCATCTATCACACCAGTTGCGCTCCAAACGTCAACGCAGCATCGGATCCAAGGCACGGCGCACTTTAAGCGAGGTGACTACGCCGCCGCTCACTCATCCTATACTTCTTCGTTGTCAGCCGTTCCTCCGACTCACCCTCTGGTCATCCTTCTGCTCACGAACCGTGCTTTGACTGCCCTCAAAACTGGTGAACCCAAGCAGGCAGTGGAAGATGCCGATAATGCGCTGAAACTGATCGGTCCCGGCAATGGGCAAGGCGAGACTGTTGCTGTCAAGACCGAGACTGGAGCAGATGAGACTCGCGATATGAAGGATCTCTACGGCAAAGCACTAAGCCGTAAAGCGGAGGCTTTGGAGCAGATGGAGAAGTGGGCCGACGCGAGCGCCGTCTGGCAGCTCTGTGTCGAAGGCGGTGTTGGAGGAGCTTCTGCTATCAAGGGCCGCCAGCGATGCCAGAACGCGCTCGCTCCCAAGCCCAAGGCAACGCCCAAGCCCGCAGTAGCTAAGCCGCGACCCAAGCCTTCTGCGACAGGTACTTCTACCCCGCAGAAGAGTTACGAAGCCGTCAACCGACTGCGCGAGGCCAACGAAGCTGCGGCGCGAGAGGATGATGAGAAGTTTGCGCTAGCAGACAAGGTTGATGCAAAGGTGGCAGCGTGGCGAGACGGTAAGAGGGATAACCTCCGAGCACTTCTCGGCAGTCTGGATCAGGTGCTCTGGGAAGGCAGCGGCTGGAAGAAGGTGGGCTTGCATGAACTTGTCATGGCGAACAAGGTCAAGATTATCTACATGAAGGCCATTGCGAAGACACATCCTGATAAGGTAAGTTAGGATACTCATCTTACTGCTCAAGTCCAGTTCTAACAACGATACAGATACCCCAGGATGCTAGTACTGAGGTCAGGATGATTGCCGGATTGGTCTTTAGTACCCTCAACGAGAGCTGGGACAAGTTTAAGGCGGAGAACGGTTTATAAGCGATTCAAGTTGAGCGTGCATGGAGTTGTAGAGGATTGTAGGGTAAATGTGATAGAAATGCATATATGAGCAGTATGAAGATTGACATGTCATGATTTAAATGTTTGAATTGGCAGATAGACCAGTCCACCTAGAACACCATGCAGCCGGTGCTATGCGTCAAATGAGAAAACACGATATATACGCCAATACTCCCTAGCTTTCCCTCATGAACCCAAACATGTCTAGTTGTCTCTACTACGTCGTCTATAGACCCAACATCTTGCGCACACCGTCTCGAACCTTGTTCTCGTACTCGTTACGTCGTTCTCGCCACATCTTTGCGGCCTCAACATTAGCAGGACTTTCGTCGTTGGGTTCGGCAAGCATGCTCATGACGGAAATGAGAATCTTCTCGACGGATTGGATGGGGGACCAGCGCTCAGAGGCATGCTCGTAGTGGTTGGGGTCGTCACCGGGAGGGTGGAGGATAGAAATGCAGACAAGACCGCTGGGGTACACTGAAGTATATCAGTATGGTATCTAGTGTATGGTTGCAGAGAGGGATAGTTACCGTTGGGATGCCAGACATCAGTGAGGAACTTCATGGATGGTGGCGCAAGAGGATAGTCCTTGGGGAACTTGAGCTCGGCGGGGAAGACACCGCCTTCAAAGGGAGTGCCCTCGGGACCCTGGATCAGACACTCCCAGTGCAATAGATCATCTTCAGAAATGGGACCGGCGGTGATACCCTCGGGAGGGTTGTTTGTGAGGGCGCGATACTCTTGGAGAAGGCGGCGGTGGGCGGTTGATTGGGCCATGGTGGGGTTTATACCGCGGCGATGCGATGGCGCAAATAAGATGAGCAGGACAAGGGAAAAGGTGAGAGTTGGAAATGAAGATGGTCGGATCAGTCTACAAAGTGAAAGATGTTTGTATGTATGAAAGAGTCGGGATGGTGATGACAGGTCGGAAACAATGACAGCGGCGGGAAGTCGGATGAGGTGGGGAGGGAATTGGGGGATTGGGGTCATGATTCGCGAATATTCCAAGTTCGATTCCCATTTGAATGTCAATTTTGTTTGGTGCTTAAGTAGACGTTTGCGGAGAGATGCACCTGCTAGGTACCTAGTCTGATGAGCAACCAACAAAGAAAATCGGTATGAGAGGTTTTATTGAGATTCTTCAACTTAGCTATATACATATTAATTAAAATATTTCTCTTATTTATTAAGCTACTTTTCCCATCCATTGAGATTGACTGTATTGTTAATAGGTAGACAATCATCAATGACTTTATGGCCTAACCTAGACAGCTTGATTGCATCTTGACACGTCTGTATCCGGTTATACAACCCAGACAAGAAACTCAAAGACGCGTTGGCTATAATACTTTGTATAATATTCCAAGCCCCGATCGATATTTCAGTTGATACTATTGAGGGTGCCTTCATCCATTGCACAAGTCCTTCGCAGTTCATTCAAAGCAAGATGCAGAATTGATGCAGTTGAAGGTAAATTGACTGATTTGATACACTGAGAAACATGTCCGAGTAAGAAGCCTATTGTTGATGTTCCTGTATGGGTTCCTCTTGAGGTAGTTACCAGGAGAGATATAGGAAAATAATAATAACGAAAAACTCCAATTAATATCTTTATTGATTCCTCTATGCGCATGATAGCTAACAAACAATTAACAACGATTCCTAAAACCATTAGCAAGTCTGACGATAGTGTCATGCCCACACCATCATGACTGATTTACTACATGGATAAATGACACAAAAACCATTGCGAATCCCCTGATGATCATCCGTGTCCCCGAACTAGGGAATCCCTACATTTGCCGTTTAAAATTTTTTTTGCATCCCTTGTTTCCTGCATCCAAGCTTAAGCCGAGCTCAATTGATGCAATTCAGATCCAGACCACAAGAAACATTCCGTACGTCTAACGTACAAGTGACGTAACCAGGACCATCTCAACCCGCATTTTCACTTGCCCCTGGGAATCTCAACCCCCCGGGACCAGTGGGAACACAAATCTCGATCAAATCAAAGTCGACTGGCAACATTCTCTGATTTCTTGCGTGGGCACTAAACTAATTCAATTCCTTGCTTAGAAAGATCAGCTTGGATGAGGGGCTGGCTTTTCTTGGTGGCTGTTCTCACATGTCTCCACGTGGAGCTGAGCTTCAAGCTTTCCCTTCCCAAGCCTCTCCTTCTCTCTTGCACCTAATCCCCCGCCAAAATTTACCATCATTGACGTCACCCCTCGGAACCGTCTCCCTGAAAGCTCCATTTCTTTGGTCTTTTTACAGCAAAAGAGGCGTTTGTTTGTCGTCATGACAAACTGCGTCATGGCAACGAAGGCAGGCACAAACTTAGGTGACACAACTTGGAAGCTGCCTGCTTTAGGAAGTTGATGGGAGCTGCTTAAAATGAAATAGAAGCACCTGCCCCCCTCCCAATTGAAACCTTCTCTCATACAAACAAACAACTCTCTCACATCTCACAACCTACGACTCACAACCCTTCACGTGAAATCTCCAATTCGCCTCTTCTTTGATACCCCAACCACATACACTTCACCCTCATACTACAGTCATCATGATTCCCGCTCGACCTCTCATTCGATCTACTATTCCCCGAGCTGCACGCTCCGCACGTGTGCCTCGTCAGCAGTTCCGTTTCCAGACTACTTCCTCGTCATCAACCTCTGGTGCTGGTACTCACATCGGATACGGCATTGCTGGTGGTATCATTGGTGCCGCGCTCTTTGCCGGTGTCGCCTCTTACACTCCTGCTGGACAGGCTGCCTCAAAACTGAACAAGGCTGCTAAGGAAGCTGACCAGAAGTACCAAGCTGCCGCCAAGAAGCTCCAGGAAAAGACTCCCACAGCCGACCAGGCTGTTGACTACATCAAGCAGTTTGCCTACTCTTATGTCGGCTGGATCCCCGGTGGCCGTGCCTACGTCGATGCTGCCTTTGAGGATTGGGAGAAGGTTCGCGAGAACAACAAGGAGGAGGCCGACAAGCTCATCAACGACGCTTACAAGCAGTTCCAGGACCTTTCCAGGTCCGGCCTGAGCCTAGAGACTGCCTACAAGGCTTACGATGTCCTCGCCGACCTCTCCAAGAAGATCGCCAACCTGGCTGGTGATGCCATTGGCGACATCATTGACAACCACCCCAAGCTCAAGGAGAAGCTTGGTGACAACGTCGACCAGCTCAAGGAGCTTGGTGATAAATATGGACCTGAGGCGAAGAAGCAGGTTGACGAGACTTGGAAGGAGATTAAGAACATCTTCGCCGGCGGTTTCAGTGCTGCCAGCCTAGAGAAGGCCCGCAAGCTTATCGAGGAGAAGACCCAGCAGATCAAGAAGCTCGGTGACGAGGCCTGGAAGAAGGGTCTCGAGGAGGCCAAGCCTTACCTCGACAAGAACCCCAAGGTCAAGGAGATTATCGAGAACAACGCCGATGCTCTGAAGCAGGGCAACGTCAAGGAGCTCTTCGAGAAGGCCAAGAAGGCTGCCGAGTCTGGTGACCTGGGCGACCTCGACCAATATGCCAAGAATGCTGCTGAGAAGCTCAAGTCCAAGGGCTCACAAATTTCCGAGCTCACTGGTGGCTGGGTCGACGTCGAGAAATACCTGAAGGCCATCCCCGAAGGCGACGAGGTTCGTCAGAAGCTGCAGCAGCTGAGCGAAGTCGCCAGCAACCACAAGGAGGAGGGCGAGAAGCTCTTCAAGGAGACTGTCGAGGAGTTGAAGAAGGTTCTCGACAAGAAGTCCGAAAAGGCTCAGGAGATTATCGACAGCGCCAAGAAGGACGCTAAGGATTCCAAGTAAAGAATCAAGAAAGAATTACCAAAGGGAAATGCATGTAAAATATCGGAGCATAGGAGTTGCAGTCTTGAAAGCAGTCAATGACACTGCGTTTTAATCAAATACCATGAATTTAAAGTCAAATAATTCTCCAGTGAAGCTATTGCCAACGTGAGTGCTATGCCTTGACCATGATCTGGTACACATGTGTACGATAAACGCAAACGTCTTGAACCCTCTAGCTTACTTATATGGCCACCACAATGTTCGAGAAGTTTAGGACGTACTTTTGGCCGAAATCTCACATCAAAACGCTTTTGTTCTATTTTCCGTCATAAGTGACCTAGATCTATTACTATGTCAACTTGAATCTTCCTTTTACAGCAATCCTTTGGCTTTGAGATCATCATGCGCCTTCTTCTGTCTCTCCCACTGCTTCTTCAATCCCTTGAGCTGACTCTTGGGCACGTCACTTCCGTCCTTCATTTTTGTAGGAAGACCCTGCTCATCCCAGGCGCTGTACCTCTCGTCGTTCTTGAAGAGGTCCTCAGGAGCGACCTTTGCTTTCTCACGGGCCTCGAGCTCTGCTTTTTCGCGGGCAAGTCGGGCTTCTTCCTTCTTCTGAGCCTTTTCAGCTTCCCGGGCCGCCTTCTCTTCGCGTGCTGCAATGAGCTCGGATGCGGGGACGAATTTGATGAGTGATGGCTGGTTGTCGGGTCTGTCGTCGAGGTAGACACCTAGGTTGGTGAGGTCCTGGTCACGAATGCGGTCTGTGAGGGATAGGATGGCTTTCTTGGTCTGAGGGTCCTGGCTAGAGACGATGCGACGGAGTTCGTCACGAAGCTTCGAGACTACACGAAGATATGGCAAGGCGAGCTGTTCGGGATCACGCGAACCGCTAGCGGCGACTGACTCGAATTCGGGAGTAGGGTTGTGCTCGAGAAGCGCTTTGATGGCATCGTTGTTGAGATTCAAACTAGCAACGTCAGACTTGACCTTCTCAAAGGCCTCCGAGTATGGCTGGACAGCCGTCTTGGGTTCGACATCAGAGGCGATGACGGTGGCCCAGCCGAGACCATTGTAAGGAGGCACAGCATTGGCATCCAGTCCGAAGATGCCCACAATCTTGGTAATCCATCGGGCAATGGACTCGAGGGCGGCAAGATCAGCATCCTTGTTGTCCTTGAGATGAACGTTTGCAGTGTTGACAAGCTTCAAGATGACAGACATGGCTCGAGGAGTATCGAATGAGTTGGTCAGGGCGGCTTCCAATTCTTGCTGGGCCTGTTTCAACTCAGCGTAGAGGCCTTCCGTAGGCTTGTCAGCGCTAATGGAGAGTGAGTTGACACCAGGAACGATACCAGCCTCTGCGAGCAGAGCCTTGACGTTTGTGAAAAAGTTCTGCAATGAATTAGTAATGTGTAAAGCAGTACGTTGACTTGAGACTTACGCCAATAGTGGATTCCCAGTTATCAGCCTGAAGGCGCATATCAGGAGAGATCTCAACACCATCGTTCCATCGACCCATAAGGAAGACGGTTCGCATGGCTCTAGGCGAGTAAGTAGTTGCGAGAGCGTCCTGGATAGTCTGGAAGTTCTTCAAAGACTTGGACATTTTAGATCCCGAGATGGAGAGATGGCCCATATGGAGGAAATATTTGACCCAGGTATGCTCGCCCTTCCCATGCTCACAGAAATAAGCCTCACTCTGTGCCAACTCATTGTCATGATGGGGGAAAGCCAAATCGACACCACCAGAGTGAATATCCATCTGGGGGCCGAGAACATCGGAGGCCATGACAGAGCACTCAATATGCCATCCGGGACGACCATCGCCCCATTTGCTGGGCCAGAAAGGCTCGCCGGCCTTTGATTTCTTCCAGAGAGCAAAATCGCCAGGGTTCTTCTTGCCGACGAGACCCTTGGACAAAGAGCCTTCACCCTCTTCCTGAAGCGACTTGTCGTTGCGGTTCTCAGGACGCAATCGCGCATAAGTGTTGCCGGCCTTTTCGAAAGCAGTAATGTCGAAGTAAACTGAACCCTCAGCCTCATACGCAAATCCCTTCTCGACAATTCTCTCCACGAACTTGGCAATCTGAGGTACGTATTCGGTAACACGGGTAATTACATCGGGTCGGAGAACGTTGAGCGCATCCATATCCTCCATGAATAGTGCCTCCATGCTCTGAGTAAGGTCGGTGAACATGGACTGATCTGTTGTATCGATAGTCTCCTTGTACAGGGAGTCGAGGTATGGGAGGAGGATCTCGTCGGTGCCAGGGAAGATGGCGTCAGCCCTGATAGCTTCCGCAGCAGAGTTCATGTTGCTAAGATGCATCTTGACCTTAGCTTCGTCGTCTCCTGGCTTTCCCTCTCCAGAGATGGTGCCTCCAGCAAGCACTCTGCCGTATGCAGCATCTCTTCGCTCGGCGTAGTTTGTCACATCGAGGTCGGCACCATCCTGCAGTAGCAAAGGCAGACTGCTCTTGGCATAAGCTCGGAAAGCATTGAGAGCGAGTTCTCGTAGTTCATCTTTGGAGTAGGGCTTGCTCTTCTCGAGCTCCAGCAACCTTTGTCGTCGAGCCTTAATGATGATCTGGAGAAGATATCAGAACATGTCACAAGTCGTAGAGTGGCCTTTCAGGCCTACCTTGTCGTCAATATCGGTGATGTTCATGACAAACTTGACATCAAAGCCAAAATAGTGCATCAAGATACGGCGAATGATGTCGGTAGAGACATAGTTACGGGCATGACCCAAATGACTCTTATCGTAAACGGTGGGACCGCAGGCGTACCACGACACCTTGCCCTTCTCGATTGGGACGAATGGAACCGGCGCACCGGGTTTCAAGGAGCTGTAGAGCTTCAGCGACTCCATGTTGTCGGTAGCGAAGTTTCGTCGAGTCGAGGAAAATCGATGGGGGGCTCTCAGTCTGGTCAATGGAGTGGGGATTCGTCGAACTTGAAGTCGCAAGATATTCATCCAGGAAAAAAGGAGTGTGAGGGAGAAAGAGAAGGGGTATCGTGAAAAGGGAAGAAGAAAAGAAAAAAGCAGGGGAACAAAAGAGTATGTCAATGTCAAGGGGTGAAGGTGTTTAGGTTGGAGGGGGTCGAGTCACACAAGAGTCAAAGGAGAATCGAGGACAAATCGCCAGTTGAGTAGATCACTTCAACATAGAGACTATTGACACTGGCAAGCACGCCAGCACTAAAACTTCAGTCACCATTTGTGGCTGCAGAAAGCCCAGGACCCCTCCTTCCGATCTCTTTTTGGAGCACATGTTAAGAATGCCCCGCATTTGATCGTTCAGTACAGTACAGTCACCGTTCAACAGATTTGTGGGCGACCAGACCAACGAGACAGTGCTTAATATGGAGTGCACGTATTCTGGGGATAACTCAATGCAACACCGTCCTTTGACCTTCCATACTTATTTGTTTGTTAAATCGCAATTTGCCTCTGTTTCTAAATACATGGTATAGAACAAAGAGTACTCATGTGAGATCCTTGTCACCTTCGTAATGCGAGCTCAACGCCCTGTAATCCCGTTTGAAGGTATAGACAGACAGCCAGGCCGTCATTGCTCAGTCATGTGGCCATAAGATATGTTGTTAAGTATGCCTTGGATGAAAAGATGGGCTCTACATGCCTATGAGGGGAGTCAGAAGAGTTGGGCATGAAAGGATGATGGAAGCTGCTTCGATCATCTTTGAATCCCGCCATGAAGATTGTACAAACCTGTTCGCCAAAGAGGACAGTTGGTCCAATCTGCATAGACATTGATGAATATTGGTAGCTGGAAACACAACGCTGGTACCTATGTAAGTACTAGTATCTCGTCAGTATTGCACCCAAGCTCGAGCTGTCTGCAACCATTGATTCCTAGGTATGAGTTTTTTTCAAACGAATTCATGACATACAAGAGTGTTGTAATCTTTGCGGTAAATTGCTTTCTTATGATTTTCAATTATAATAACCAAATGCTGCGGCTCCATGTGCTGGACTTGATGTCTTGTTCGAGACCCCACCTCGAAATATACCTACCAAAGTTAGAGGAAGCCACACTAAAGAATAATTTTTCTTATCGTTTATCGCCGAATCTCTTCCAACATCTCTTTCGTTGTCGCCAGTCAGCAACCTTTTACCTCCTCAACGACCACCATGACGGTCGAATCCGCAAAAATGGCGCAACCGTCGCCTTTTCTAGAGCCAGAAAATGTCACCACTCCCAACAACCTGGCCATTGTCCTGCTCTCTCGCGACCACCTCCAGCCCATTACACTCGAGCAGTCAACAGGTGCTGTCGATGGCTATGCCGAAGGCGCAACATTGAATACACGATTCGGCTCGTTTCCTCACTCTACTCTTCTTGGTGTCCCCTGGGGTTCCCAAATTCGAGCTTCCGCTGTCGACACAGGTTCAAGAGGGCGCAAGCGCAGACGCGAAGGTACAGACGAGGACACCCCAACAACGACAGGCCCCGATGAGGCCATTGATACAACACAGCCGGCCAAGAAGGCAATCGCAGCCTCGAGCGGCTTCATACACGTTTTGCGACCGACGCCGGAAATCTGGACGAGCAGTTTGCCTCACCGTACTCAGGTTGTCTATACGCCCGACTACAGCTATGTTCTTCAGCGACTTCGCGTGTTTCCAGGATCACGAATTATCGAGGCTGGATCTGGCAGTGGAAGTTTCACGCATGCTTCGGCTAGAGCTGTGTATAGTGGATATCCGACGCATGACAACGACAACAAGGGAAAGGTCTTTAGTTTTGAATTCCACGAGCCACGATTCAAGAAGATGCAGGAGGAGCTAGAGAATCACAGACTGGAAGGCATCGTTAAGATTTCGCACCGCGACGTGTACGGTGAAGGGTTTCTGGTGGATGGCAAGTCGCCACGAGCCAATGCGATCTTCCTAGACGTCCCAGCACCGTGGGAAGCTCTCCATCACCTCTCACGACAAAGACCCGAGAAAGAGAGCAAGCAGAATGGGGATTCGGAAGAATGGATCTCACCGCTGGACCCAGACACGACGGCCTACATTTGCACTTTTTCTCCCTGCATTGAGCAAGTTACGCGCACGATCGAAGAGCTTAGGCTTCTTGGCTGGACTGACATCGACATGGTTGAGATATCAAATCGCAAATTCAACGCCTACCGCGAGCGTGTCGGCGCAAACTTGCCAATGGAGCGAGGCAATGTCCAGACGCCTGCTGACGTGAAGGAGGCTGTGAACAGACTCAAGGAGATTAGTAAAAAGACCAAGGAATTCCACAAGACGCAATACCAGGGCTTGAATGGCGAAGCAGAGGGCTCCGAAATGGACGTTGACACACCAGCATCAAGTACAGACAAGTCCAAGTCCCAAGGCAAGGAGGCTATCTCAGAAGAGGATAGCAAGCCGTGGCTGTACGGCAAGCTACTTCATAGGCCCGAGGCGGATTTGAAAACTCACACTTCATATCTCACTTTTGCCGTTCTGCCTCGCGAATGGAGCCAGGAAGAAGAGGAGGCAGCCTTAGCGAAGTGGCCGGTCGGTCAGGAGAAGAAGGTGATTGGAAGCCTCGACAGAAAAGCGCGAAAAGAGCAAGCACGAGAATCGCATGGCGGGGGAAAGAAGAGCAAGAAGCAGCGAAGGTCCGGAGGAAATGATACCCAAAATGTGACATCGACGGAGGGAACGAAGGTGGCTGGTGAGGTTTAAAGATGAGGAATTGTATGTTGTAAGGCCGGCTTTCGGCTCGACTGAGTATCAAATCAGGCATGTACACAGCCAGAGACAGACTTTGAATTGCACATTCATTGTTCGCCCAACCTGAGTTTCTGTGCTGTACTTGCATGATCCTGACCATTGCTGGACTAGCATAGTTTAGTTCATGTACGTTCGAGTGAGGCGACCAAAAAGGCGTTGCATGCCCTCTTGCAGCTTAACTTACAGGTTACAACCGAATTTGGCATCCTGCAGCTACGGATTCACAATTACAAACAAACACATCAGAAAACAAAAGAAAAGAAGGCAGAGCCACCGTTGGTCGGTCATGTGCACAGACGAAAAAAAAAGAGACATCGACGGTAACATTGGAGGCTTGGTTTATCGCACTTGAACTGTACATACGTTTATGCTGTCACATCTGAGACCACCCAATCGATGCAATCAGGGGATTCTGACTTTGAGGCCCTCTATGCTAATATGCGTTGGTCTTGAACGAGATTGTCAATTTGCAGACTCCGCCTCCTGACCCTGTACGCCCACGGGTTTGAGTGAGGCTGTTCTTCCACCTTGAACGGCGTCATTTTCTCTCACCTTCGTCGCTCAAAGTAGGCAGGCTACAGGTCAATTTACACCTTAGTGCCGCTTTAGGCTGTTGACTATAAGAATCATAAACCATGCGGTTTCCTACAACTTGATGGGACTAGCATTTTTAATTCGAACTGTGTTTTTGTTATTAACAAAGGACTCATGTCGGTGTCTCTGGATGACCAGACTATGGCCGATACCAGTGTTGCGCCTTCATATGATACTCATGACTCACAAGAACAAGATGTGAGTACGGGGACAGAGATCAGCACCACAGATGAATGGTCTCCATGGATCCTCGATGATTCAGAGCGGTACTTTTACCGAGCACGCTACATCTCCGACGAAGACGCCTCTCTATTCAACCCCAACGGCCGAAACTGCCTCGTGCCAAACGAGCTTGGAGGATTCATACACTATGACTTTCTCGGGACCAATGAACTCGCTCCAGAACATTCATACCTCCTATCACATCTCCCACCAAAGCTGTATCACGATTACGGTGACTCAGCAGACGAGAAGCTCTCCATAGACGGCGACCTACAGAGGCCGAGAAGGAAGTCTGCAGTCAAGTATTCTAAGCCGACAAAGGAGAGGCTTCTGGTCTTGAATAAGAAGACGAGGAAGAGGTTGCAGTTGGAGCAGAGGAAGCATGTTAGTTCGAGAGCAAAGGTTGATAAATGGTTGAATGGCCTGTAAGCATTGTGTGATAAGCTGGGTTGGGTATTTTGGGTACCTAGGTAGTTTATTAGTACATGATGGCTGGAGCTGAAGATTGGCAGCATATACGACGGAGCATTGAGCGTATGTTAGTTATACTTATTTACGATACCACCAATCTTTCTATTTTCTTCTTATTCTTTAGTATTTGAAGTATGAATCTTACTTTTTACTCATATCGAAGTATCAATAATATATATGTGCCTTTGAATTAACTGTTGCTATGCAGCTAGACATGGAGTTAGGTACTCTCACATTTCATTACATTAGCGATTATTAGCGGGGTGTCTCTAACAGTACACGACGGCACCACAGTGATCCAGTACAAGACTTCCGGCCACGGACTAACGTTTCCCCACCTCAACCTCTCCATCACCACCAAAGCCTCGTCAAATTTCACGATATTCAAGCTTCAAGCTCAGCCTCACCTTTTTAACCCGACCCCTCCTGTCAACGATTCCCACGCGAATCAATCCCAACCCCGCCTCTTCCTCCGAAAACAAATAATACCGCGACCATGACTTCTACAATCGGTATCCCAATTAAGCTTCTTAACGAGGCTCAGGTACGTTTACACCCACTTCCTTGCCTATCAGAAGCTAATTCGTTGTAGGGTCATATCGTTACTCTTGAGATCACCTCTGGCCAGACCTACCGCGGTAAACTCCTCGATGGTACATCTTACCCCTTGTCTACCGCAATTACGAAGCATGTGGCTAACACGACGCAGCTGAGGACAACATGAACGTCCAACTCCGGGACATCACCGTCACCGCTCGCGACGGCCGCGTCTCCCATCTCGACCAGGTCTACATCCGCGGCTCCCACGTCCGTTTCTTCATCGTCCCCGACATGCTTCGCAACGCGCCCATGTTCCGTAGCCGAAACGTTCGCGGTCGTGGTGTTGGTCTTGCCAGAGGTCGTGCGACTGTCAGTCGTGCTCGTGCTGGTGGCCGAGGACGATAAGAAGCCTAGGTCTTTATTTTTTTCATGAATATGAGAAAGCGAATGAAGGAGGGGGAGGCAATGCTGTAGAGATAAAAGGGGGAGGGCGGGATATGTGTTTGGCGTTCAGGGTATTTGGGATGCTGTTTTTATTCGTTACATGATTAAAGATTTGGCGGTGACGGCTTGGTCTGATACCAGTCTAGAGATGGAGAAATGTCTGAGCAAGAGGGCGATCCCATGAGATTTACCCCTCCACGCTGGGTGGTTATCAAGGCACAGTCTGAGCATTCGGTATGAATAGCGGACAACTCAGTTGCCAGAATTGAGTAGGATACAATAAAGAAAAGCGTCTATGGCGCTTGGTATCTCCTCATCTTGTGAGAGGGGTCATTTACTTTTTCGGCTCTGTCCCGTTCTATCTAATGTACAAATGTCCTACAGACGCTTCAACGCTACAGTAGCTCTCTGCAAAATCTCATGAATCTTTGCATGCTCGATTGAGCTTGCGTCAACCTCTGGTTTCTCAGGAGCAGGTGACTGAAGCACCTGTGCCATACTCTTCTCCGCTCCCTTGACGGCCTTGCGACCCTCTTCGCGGACTTCACCCTCCCAGAACGTTCGTGCGGCATCCCACTTCTTCTGAAGACGGTTGAAGCTCCAGATGATACCTAGCGCTGCAACGGCCCCGGCTTCGTAGATGGTTGATGAAAAGGAGGAGACATAGAGGAGGGCGGCGAGGGAGGTTGTGAGACCGGAAGTGCCTAGTGATTGCACGACTAGTCTCTGTGCGAGAGCCTGGAGTGCGGGAATGGTCTCATTCTGAAGGTATCGTCGGGTAAAGGCGATGTGGCCAGGCCATTTAGGAAGGGCTGGCCGAGGATCAACGATTGTCATGGGGGCGAGTTCTCCTGAGCCCAACCGCTTCATCTCTGGCTGTGCGTCATGTGTGTCTTTGGAAGAATGAGGCTGAGGATATCTTGGTGGTTCCTTGGTCGCCTTGGCAATCTGACCGGTCAAGAAAATCATCTCTTGCTCAGCAGTCGGTAGGAATCTTTGGCTAAGCATCTCGTTTGTGAGCATGGCGACATCGTCAACTCTCCAGAACAGCTGCCACCAGCCCAACTTGCGCCATCGACGGCCAGTGAACGCAAGATCAAGCTCGTCCTGCAACTCAGCGTGCGCTTTCTGAGCCCACTCCGCTAGTGCCTGGTCGAGTTCTGACAAGGCAGATTTGGGGGTAGCCGTCTCCAGCGCAAGAATCATGCGGCGGGAGTCTTGTTCTTGGACTTCGTGGAACACACTGTATAAGATATCCCGGATGAGGTTTCGAACAGCAGGTTTGATAGTGTCATTCCTGGCCACACCCGTTTTGAGCCAGGAAGTAAGCGCGGGCAGGTTGCTCTTGAACCATAGTCTCTCATACTCTATGGCGTTCTTGGAGCTTTGGCGGAACAGGTCAATACTCTTGTCAGCTAGAGATATATCGAAAATCTTGAATGGTGCGTCTAGCTTTTCGTGATTGATTCCTTCCAAGTTGACTGCGGGTAATATGGCGTCCGAATCTCCGGCCAATGGCTGAGTGGCTATTCCGACTGCACCGTGCATCCCTTCAGCGACGAGCAAGGCCTTGTGTACCGGTGTTGGCAAGGGCGTGATGCGCTCCTCGGCGGAGGGGATATCGACGTTGGGAACGAGAAAGGCTTCAATGATGTCCTGGTCTGCGCGGGCTCCCACGTTTCGTGCCGTCCTTTCCGGAGTGATGACCTCTTTGAAGAGGAATTCAACATCGAGACCGTTCCATTCAGCAGATGAAACATTGATTTCGCCTAGTAGTTTCGTTTTAGAGGTGGTAATGATGCTCTGTTGTTCGTGAGAAGGCCGAACGCGCACGATGAGAGGGTGCTTGGGGTCATGGTCTTTCAATTCCTTCTCCCATTCCTGCTCACTGACAAGAGGATCAGCCAGTAACACTCTCAAGACGTTCTTGGCGGTATTTCCAGCATCGCCTCCTGCCGTTAACCCTAGAACTGCTACTCTAATGGCTTCATGACCAGGCGGTTGTCGCAAACCCTGAAGGGCCAATTGTAGTCTCGGAACATTGATGTAGGTCGGCGCATGTGTCTGAAGGTCAACAAGAGCTTCCTCGAGCTCTTGACGAGGATTGGTGAGATGTGAACCGGTTGACTGGAAGCGTTTGGGAATGACGTCGCGACGAGATCTTTGACGGATACGAGTAACGGAGGTGACGGAGCAGAATGGACATATTGACGTGGCGGGAGATCTGGCCAGCTGAACAAAGGCCTGCAGACTGCCTGTCCGGGGTAGACGGGGCCGTCGTAGAGCCATTGTGCCGTTGGAGGGCGACGAACGGGGATGGGGATGTGTTTTTTGCTGATGATGGACGGAAGCTTTGACGTGAGAAGCTCCGATGCCGATGGGGTCGTGCGGAAAAGGCGCGGTAAAACCCGGAGCTATGGTGGGCTGTCAGTGAAGCTCCGCTGCGCCGTTAGCTGTTCGAAAGCTGAACGGGGTGCTCGACAGATATGAGAAGCAAAAGTAGACATGGTTATCACTTTTGACCCGAATTTTACTGGACGAGAGTTAGTACCTTTATGTAGATACATTCACTGTCGTTGATTGAAATTTTGTGTGATTTTCAGTTGATCTGTATTGAATCTGTAACAGAGTATACAAAGGTATCAACTACCAGAGGTGTTGAAGGGTGACTAACATTGCTGATGTATAGATTAATGTGAAATGTTTGTGTTGATTTCAGTGCAAAACAGCATGGAACCATTCTATGGATGGTCGATCTAACTCCAGTGACTGAATATCTGTCCAGCTGTGACCACCACTTGGATAGTAAGTATGGAGTTGAACTCCCTGAAAGTATGAGAGAGTCATCATTCTCACTCTTTATGTACCACTCACTCGAACACTAGAACCCATCAGCTCGGTAACCTCTACAAATACGATAAAAACAATGGAAAGAAAGCGAAAAACATGGAATTTTCTTGATATTAAAGAAACATGCCAAATCAATCCATTCTCTCATTGCAACATCACCATTGCCATGCAGCAACACTCCAGTCTTGGCACCCACCAGCCCGTCAACCCTTCCTCTCTCAATTCCTGTCAAAGCCATTCAGGGGGGTTTTTTCACTTCAAACCCCATCCACTTGTCTTCGTCTTCCCACAATCCATCCCCAAAACGGTAAACAAATCGCCAAGCAGACCCTGGTTCTACTTCACATGAATTAACGGTCCCTCCACAAGACCTTCAAGTGCGGAAAGGGTCCCCTTCTTTCATAACGGCACAGTTGCTGTAATGGGTAATGACCTGGCTCGAAAACCAAACATGATGATTCATGACTTTTCCAAGAATTTGGGATTTTTGGAGGGAACACACTCATTCATGTGGTCCTGTTTTGTGGCTGGCCTATGTTAACGTTAGCTTCTAGCTGCTATTGACACTTGACTTCTGGCGCGATTGA
This sequence comes from Fusarium penzigii, assembly GCA_013623535.1. Taxonomy (NCBI): domain Eukaryota; kingdom Fungi; phylum Ascomycota; class Sordariomycetes; order Hypocreales; family Nectriaceae; genus Fusarium; species Fusarium penzigii. The sequence continues at coordinate 27,638 of JABFFC010000655.1, forward strand.
GCGTCACAGATGATGGACGTGAAGATCGTGGAAAAATGAAGTTGATGCTTAAATTAAACAGTCGCCATTCCCATCGTTAACTCAGGGTCCTTTCCCCCTTCTTCTCTCGTCACTATTACTCAACATCTCTTAATACCTCTCTATTCTCAACAGCCTGTCAAGCATCTTTTAGGGTGTCTGTGTCCTGTCGATCATCAAATCCTTCAGAAGCTTATCTCCAGTGACTTATACCCGTCATGAGTGACTCCGGATCCGAACGTATGCCTCTGCCCAATCAACCCCGCCCATATTCACGCTGTTGTACCAGTATCTGACTCTCAATATATTACAGGGCCTATCAACGGCTACGTCGACCCAAACTTCCCTAATCCGAATGGTGATTGGGATACCCCCGTCATCATCTACGGCTACACACCAGCGTTTTCCCTTGCTGTATTTGCAGCTGCTTGGTTCTTTGTATTCCTCGTCGTCCATCTCGTCCAGACGATTCGTTACCGTAACTGGTACTTTATTGTCTTTCCCATTGGCCTCTTTTTCGAGATTGTCGGATACGTAGCCCGGTCTCTATCAGCCAAGAAGGATCCTTACCATCTGCTGTACTTTATCCTCAACTACTTCTTCATCGTCACCGCGCCAGTCTTTCTCGCTGCCGGTATCTACACCATTCTCTCGGCACTTATCCCCCGCCTTGGTCGACGCTACTCCTTCCTCCCACCAAAGGTTGTTCTGTGGTTCTTCATCACGTCCGATGTCATTGCAACGGTCGTTCAGATCACGGGTGCTGCCCTAATCGGTGTTAAGCAATCAAACCGCGAAGATCCCACCATCGCCAACAACATTCTCCTCGGAGGTCTCGCCTACCAAGTCTTTTCACTTGGAGTTTTTGTCATCCTCTCCGGAAGCTTCCTCTTTCGTGCCCGACAAGAGATCCGTACTCGAGGTCGAACACTGTCTAGTTTTTGCATTGCCTTTGCTGTCGCAACTATCCTTGTCTACCTGCGAACCTGCTTCCGTCTTGCCGAGACAGCTGAGGGTCTTGGAGGTCACCTATACTCCAACGAAATCTACTTTGCCTGTCTCGAATTTGCTCCTGTTGCGGCCGCAGTCTTGTTGTTCGCTATTTGGTTCCCTGGACGTTGTGTTGGTAAGAAGGTTAGAGTCAAAGATTTGGAAAAGGAGCAAAGTCAGCCCAACTTTTGATCATTGGAGTTATCAAGTCTGCTCTTGATCAAGTTCAAGAGTGAGACCGAGGGATAATATAGCTGTAATGATTTTATTAGGTAGTCAGACACAACAAGAGCGCAGAAACAGCTGTTTTGCTGGCTGTATAATTGTTGTTAGCAGTACCATGAATAAAGCACTTGGCGTTCCCTGTCTCCACCAACTCCAATTTAGGCATGCATGCACGTTACCCGCTTGACGTCGACAGTACAGCCAGCTAACAGGTCTCAACTCCAACCTCACCCCAACATCACATCTTATACACTCTACACACTCAAGCCCACCAAATCCACCACTATGCCACCAGTCGTTCCAAATTCTGCCCCTCGAACATGGGGTCCTCTACCGCGCCTAATAACATACTATCAAACCCACCATGATTCCTCCGGAAACCCCATCTCTGTTCTCCCTCTCTTACAACCTGGCATCTCCCTCACACATCTCATCCTAGCCGCCATTCACATCAACAGCGATCCCGCCAATCTCACCCTAAATGACCATCCTCCATCTCACCCACGCTTTGATACCCTCTGGGACGAACTACGTGTTCTTCAAGCGTCGGGTGTAAAAGTCATGGGTATGCTGGGTGGTGCTGCCAGAGGTAGTTATGAGCGCCTTGATGGTAGCAAGGACCAGTTTGAGCGGTACTATGCCCCTCTGAAAAATATGATACAAGAGAAAGGTCTGGATGGGCTGGACTTGGATGTCGAAGAGGAGATGAGTCTCAACGGAATCGTCCATCTTATAGACCGTCTGAGACTGGACTTTGGCCCCGACTTCATCATCACACTCGCACCCGTCGCCATGGCCCTCATCGACCCCGTCAAGAACCTCAGCGGCTTCAACTATGGTCTCCTCAACTCCCTACGCGGCAATGAGATTGCTTGGTACAACACACAATTCTACTGCGGCTGGGGCGACTGCAGCAATACTGTCATGTACGACCTCATGTCCCAGATCGGTTGGTCCCCAGAAAAGATCGTCATCGGCCTAGTCACCAACCCATCCAACGGTGCTGGTTTCGTCGACCTAAACTTACTCAGCTTTGTCCTCACAAGACTCAGAGAACTTTATGGTGGTCGATTCGGTGGTATTATGGGATGGGAATATTTCAATTCCCTACCAGGAGGAACCGAAAGACCATGGGAGTGGGCGCAAGTCATGACCACACTACTTGCAATATCGGGCCTGTCAAGCTCCCCCGTCACGGCGGCAAGACCGACAATAAACGCTGCAAGAAACCCCAAGCCTCTTCTTCCCGATGGACCAGATGAAGAAACTGCACCACTACCAGAAAAATTTGATTATTATTCAGACGGTTCCCTAGACGAGTAGACTTAGAAATCTCATACAACGTTTGCCAGTAAACGTCTAGTGAACCTAGTATTTATATCGCCCCTGATATGCTAATCATAGCTTCATTGACGATGAAGGCCTTGCTTCGTTGCTCTTGAACTTGCTTCAGTCACAGCATTTGTTTCTCTTCAATATTCCCTTACACTTCTTTACACTTCCTTACACTTCAACAAAGTCCGCTACCAGAGTTGTTTTTGACCGCAGGCGACACCGTTGATGACTTGGCCTCAGCATCTTGGTAGCCACGGCCAACCTGATTTTTCGGAATCACTCCGCACCAAGATTCACCTACTACATATACTTCGCAAAATGTATCATCACACAACAGGTAAAACTTGTATTTTGCTCACATTAAGGGTTAATCTTCGTACATCGATCAGAGCAAATGTCGCGAGAAGCATGTCAAGTACCAAAAAGCTAGCAAATGCATCTCGCCTCACTGCGGCCTTCCATCAACGTCGACATGGTACAAATACCATAATTTCTCCACCACTTGCAAATTGTGCTCTTTCCTCCTTCAATTGCAAACCATCCAAGGCTCACATTGAGCCTCAACACTGTACCGGTTAAAGAATGGGTATGTTGATTTCATCGCATTGATGATTGGGTCAAAGAACTGTTTGTTAAAGCGAGTCGTCTCGCACGTAGAGCATGGGCCAGCCAGGAAATGATCGTAGGTCGTATTGTAGGAAAGATACCCAATGACCTCCTCGTTGGCCACATCGACAGCCCAGAGTTTGAAGGATTCAGGCATAACGACCCAACTTTCGGTGGTGTTCTTGCTTCCAGGATTGCCGCTGTTTTGCCCAGGAACAGTAGGGCTCTGATTGAAGACGGTGCTGTTCAAACCAATGTCGTGAAGGGCTTTGATCATGATGAGAGTCATGTGAGAATCGGCATCGATCTTGAGACCAGCACAGTCGATGTTGATAGTGTAATTCTTTCCTTGAATGGGCTCCGCGACGCAGTGTCCTGTCTGCTGATCCCAAGCGAATCTCTTGATGAAGGATTGCCATGTGTTGGGCCAGTTGATAAAACGAGGGCTCATGGAAGCAGAAACAAACAGCTTTCCAACGTCAGGGTTCTGTGTGGGGACTGGCTCGCCACTGGTTGGACTTGGGAGAGGAGTACCAGGAGTCTCAAAGACGGACGTTGCAGGAGGGGCTGGCTCACTGGTAGAGCTGGGGGATCCTGATGTTTTGGGGCGAGGAGGGGGATGGTTCTCTCTGTTGCAGACAAAGGCAGATAGGCAAACAGCATCTGGGTTGGAAGTTTTGTTGAGTGCAGCACTGACGGGTCGCCCACGGTAGGCCCAGCAGTTCAGAGATTGGCCACCCTCTTTGGTGGTGACGGCGGTACCGGCTTTGAAGTAGTCAGGAGTACCATCTTCAATGTAGGCTGTCCAAACGTCGCCATTTGGCATGCGAGCAGTGGCACCTTGGGGGTTCCAGGGGTATTTGCCATCTGCGTAAGGGATCTCAACAGCCATGTCAGGGGCTTCGGGATATTTGTCGGGGTTCTTGGGCCAAGCAATGTTCTTGTACCAGTTCATCTGGCGAGACGTAGACCAGCCGGGAGCGTCAGACTTGTCGCCGATACCACAATCACAGAGGACGAGGTCCTCATTGTGGAACTTCTGGGCTGAAGTGAGGGTAAAAAGGGCGGTGACGACAACGCCAACGGTGATCTTCAGAGATGTCATTGCAAAGGCAGAGTCGTGTGATCAGGGAGGAGTCTGAAAGGGAAGTGAACAGTGGTAAAATGGAGGATGAAGACTCGAATAGAAGGGGTGTTGAGGTGTTGATGAGGGAAAGGAAGAGAAGAAAGTGAAAACGGGGGATCGGGTTCAATTTAAAGGAGCTCGTTCAACTGCTGAGAACAGCTAGATATTCAGGCAGGAGCTTTCCTATTGACCAGACTGAGCAATAGTAGATGAGTGAACTTGCCGGTTATGTTTAAATTCTATGCAGACTGGCAGTTCTACCTGCCAATTCTAATGGAATTGGTAAGTCACCTATAGGCCTGGTTGGTGCAGGCGACTCACCTCTGGAAGCCATTCATCATTCTCACGGAGTTATCACTCCGTTCATATCTCATACTTGCCATAAACTTGGGTGATTAAGCCTTGTAGGCATTGAAGCCAGAATCAGAACCTCTTTTCTGCGGCGTGATGTTGCGCACCAGAAGCTATTCGGCGGCCTCCCAGTTGCTGGAAGTGACTTCTGTTGGAAGCATCATGACGAAGCAATGGGTTCTGTGGAAGGCGAGGCCCTCTCGACGCAGGAACCAATACTTGGCATGTGTAACTAACGAAAAGTTCCAATGGGTTAATGTTACTGGAAGGAGCGTCAAGTGGTCAGCTTGACCAGTTGGATAATCAATCCACTGCATGTTGAAGACTTTAGCACTTGTCATGACGGCTGTCACGGCATCGAAATCTGCAAAGGATAAAACTCAACAGTGACTGGGAAGTTGTCATATACGATTTCAAAAGGCCCAGTACTTAGCGTGTAAGTATTGAGAGTGTAAAGGGTAGGGAAGGAGTTAACGGTAGAGCCTGGAGTTTCTGGGTCATGGGCAGGTGCTTGCCTCCATCACGGCCATCTGCTGCACCTGCCCGCCCGAGTGATTACGATACCAATGACGGCATGACAACAGAGCTTCGAGAGCCCCTTTGGTTATTCAGGTAATGGCAACAGTGGAAGAAGACGTGCCTGTCTCATTAGGAAACCTACGAGGCGTCCATGCCCACACTCAACATTCAGTAGCCGCTAGACAGCTCATGAACACGCAAGAATGTAGTAGAGTGATAAGATTGTAGTCCATCAGCATCAAGAAAAATCAGATAATGTAGCCATCTTCACTTTACGAGATTTGCAAACTTCTTCTGAGTAACAGAATCCCCACACATTGTGTAAATGGTCGTAGCTTTTTTGAGTGTCGAACACGTACATATGATAACTGATTGTTGATTTTGCAATGGACATTGTAATACTAGCAAACCCTGGAAGCGTTGTTTTGAGAGTAAGCTCAATAAATTGTGCTACTATATCGAAGATGTGAAAGCTGTTACTGTCCGTTGATACATGAATACCCTGCCATGTTTGTTTCATCATTTGACAACAGGTAGCCGACGCCTTCCGCCCTGAGTCATGACGAATCAATGAACCAATCCGGTGGATGCGCAACAATACCAGTTTCAGCTGTACCTCAGGACGAATGCGTAAATTCGAAGGCAACCACATGATTCTAATGAGACGTCAGGTCCTCGTTGGCATGCTCCTGGAAAGGCAAATGGTGAGATGCCATAGTGAAGATGCCATCATCTACACTCCGTTACGACAAACCCCAAGCCAGAGTGGGTCGGTCCAAATCTCCAGCTACCTGCCTAGCAACCAATAGAACACCAAACCCAAAGTACCGTTCAGCCCAACCCAACCACCCAACAAGCCGTTAGCGGAATCTCCCAGCACGTGCCACCAACAGGTTGCTGTTTTGCAGAGAGCAACCCTCCAAGTCCTGCTCCTGCAGCTTCCACTCTTACACTGTCAGCAAATCTGTGCCTGGGTCAATTAAAAAGACATCTCGACCTTGCCATTATGCCTTGTTCCTGATACGAAGTCCTCTTGACGCCTGTGTCGCCTGATTCTGTCGGTTCCGAAACCTCGAGTCAGCAATCTACAGAGACCCTTAGCACATGATCCCGACGTCATACTTAGCATCACCATGGCTTTCCTCGAAGATCCGCGATTGCGCCAGCGCTGGAATCAAATCGCCCACGACGCCGAGACGGTGACTGAGAATGCAGCTGCTGGGATCTGGTCATTCCAGCATAACTACATCAACCCATGCTTTTCCTCGATTTCTAATTCTCTAACACAGTGTACGGCCGTCTGTCTCGGTGATCCAGAGGAGCGCATGCGCCGGAGGAGAGAGCGCGAACGGACACAAGCCGAATACAGCTTTGATTTTTACGACGATTGGTACGAGGAGGAGAATGGTGGTCTATTCGGTAACTGGGGGAACGAGGATTGGGACCGCCTGTTAGCTGGAACCGGAAGCCAGCGAAAGCATACTGTGGGAGAGGCAACGGAGCAGCCGCGGAGGAAACGAGGCATGAGCTATGGCACCAAAGGCGGACGACGTAAACCTAGTAACGACGACCCGACTGTTATTCCAAGCACACAACCGATAGGATTCCTTAGCAAGCTGCCATGGAAGGTAGGCGGCACACTACGATACAAACCCAGTGCAGCAGATCTGCAAGACCACCCACAAAGACATGAAGATGGGGAGGGAGAGCCTTTACTGGCCTCGGATGATGAATCAGATCCTGGCAATTTACCCGTGACTAGGAAGCGAAGCGGGACGACTGGCTCAGGCGATACATCAGATTCCTATCGGTCAAGAGGGGACCTATTCCCTAGTGACGGAGAAGGTGAGGAGGATGCTATACCACTCGACGACGAAGTCACCTACGACATGATTAGGAAAGACGATCGAAGCAGTGGCCGGAGCGCAAGAGGAAGCAGTAAAGGAAAGCGACCAGAAGGATTTTCTGGATCAAGGACAGTCTCAAGGACGACACTGGGATCGGCAACCTCGAAAGATTCTCTTCGTATTGGATATAGGTCATCGTCTGTTGGTGCTACGCCTGACATTGATGACATACCGACTTTGCAAGACCTACAGCAAGAGGAGCATCGATTACAAGAAGCAGAAGATGAGGAAGTGGCACGAAAGAAGGAGGCAGCAGCACAGCTTGCCTTAGAGAAAGGACTGGCGAACAGAAAACCAAGCCCGGAAGCAGCCCCAGAGCCTAAACCGGTGGTGGTAGCAGAGGATGAGGTCTACGAGGCTCAGCCTAAGGATGCTATCAAAGAGACTGGGAAGAAAACAAGCGATAAGCGATCGGTACCTGAGAACAAACGGAAACCAACAGCTGATTCACAACGGTCATTAAGTGATGCGAAGTCGCCGAGGAAGCCAGAGTTTGTTCCAGCTCGCCTTCCTAATTTTGGATGAGAAGCTGGGAACCAGAATGGTTGACTTCAACCACTGAAATACCAGTCTATGGTATGCCAAAACTGTGGGAATCTCAGGAGTATCCAGAGTCTGATGGGCAGTCTAATTTCTGAGCGACTATACTTCTGCTGTATGACGAACGATAAGTGATGGGTGTAGTATGATGGGTTATGAGTAGGAATATTGGAAGCATAGATGATACCAGCGTAGCAGAGGGAAATTTTCAAGGAGTTGTATGGTGGAACTGGAAGCGACTTGGGAACGGCGCAACTTAGATGCTCTCATGATAACGCAGTATAATGAAGTCCCAAACTCAAGCCAGGTCCTTTTTTGGGGGCACATTCCTCTAAACAAGCTCCTCTTCTTTTTCGAAAATGATTGATCTACTTTATCATGTGGTCGCTAACTACTGAGGTAAGTACAGCACGCACATGGGTGGGTGCAGGCGAAGTTGACGAATTGGTTCCCCAAGGCGGTAATGCCTCGGTCCTTTGACGATCGGGGTCTCGGGGGGATTTTGTTATGTGCTTTCCCCGCAAAAATCGGCTGCCCGCGTTCCCAACCCCAGGTTTTTAAATCTGGGCCCCATGATGATAAAGACGGCGACGACCCCACCGTTTTGTTCTTGTAGCTGTCTCCTTTTGTGTTTGTTAACTATTGTGTGTGTTTTTTTTTAGATCTAAGGACAGGTTTTTTCTCGTAGGAGATTAGTCCTGAACGATCGCTATAGTATTCATCTTCCGACTATCTCACTTCAGCTTATCACTTACACAACAATTACCATACATATATCATCATCATGGCGCAACAAGGCCCCATCACCACCCCTCTCACCACGCTTCTCGGCATCCAGCATCCCATTATCCTTGCTGGCATGGCACGTACATCCGGTGGCCGCCTAGCAGCCGCCGTGTCCAACGCGGGCGGTCTAGGCGTCATCGGCGGCTTCATGTACACGCCCGACCAGCTGCGCGAGATCATTGCCGAGATGAAAGCCAACTTTTCAAAACCGGACCTCCCGTTTGGCGTGGATCTGGCGTTGCCGCAGATCGGAGGCAATGCGAGAAAAACAAATCATGATTATACAGGGGGCAAACTAGATGAGTTGGTAGACATTATTGTTGAGAGCGGAGCGAGGTTGTTTGTTAGCGCGGTGGGTGTGCCGCCGAAGCAAGTGATTGATAGGTTTCATGATAATGGGATTTTGATCATGAATATGGTGGGACATCCGAAGCATGCAGTAAGTCCAGATTGCAAACAGACTGGAAACATCTCGCTGACAACTTTTCAGATCAAAGCTCTTGAACTTGGCGTAGACATGGTCTGTCCTCAAGGAGGTGAAGGAGGCGGCCATACAGGCGACATCGCCAACTCCGTCCTCATCCCCGCTGTCGTGGACGTCGCCTCTAAATACCACCCCCCGATGCTCAATGGTCTCCCCGCCCTCGTCGTCGCCGCCGGAGGTATCTCTTCCGGCCGAAGCCTCGCCAGCTCCCTCATGCAAGGCGCAGTCGGCGTCTGGGTCGGCACACGCTTCGTCGCCTCGGTCGAAGCAGGCTGCAGCGAAGAGCACAAACGCGAGGTGATTAGCTGCGGCTTCGAAGGGACAGAAAGAACATTAGTACTCTCAGGCCGGCCGCTGAGGATGAAGACGAATGACTATATACGACAATGGCATGCGCAGCCTGAAAAAGTCAAGGAGCTGTGTGATAAGGGGATTGTGCCGATCGAGCATGACTTCGATGAAGGGAAGGATGTCGACCCGCCGCATTTGATGGGACAGGTTGCGGGGGCTATAACGAGTGTGAAGCCGGCGGGGGAGATTGTGGATGAGATGGTGGAGGAGGCAGTTAAGATGCTGAAGCTAGGGGGGACATATCTGAGTGCAAAGAGTAGGTTGTGAGAGCGGTCAAGAAGAGTGTGAGATGGGGTAGTAGGGTAATGATGGTTAGAGAAGCAATGTATGTTAGAAAGGTATATCTAGTGAGTGCCAGTATACAGGACTAGTAGAAAACGAAACAAGTATTATCTTAACAAACAACACTTTCCGTGAGCTCGTTCAAAGTATGACGCTTCCGCTTCGATGTATTCCTCGTCCTCCTAATAGCTGTTAGCCTTATCCTCGGATAACCCACCCTCCTCCTCTCTCTGTTGACTTTCATATCCTATCCACCTGTTTGTTGTTCTTGATTTTAGGCCTTTCAATCTTCATGCATTCGATCATCGTAATAATCGTACTCCTTCCTCGATGCATCAACATCACTTCCTTGTGCCTTGCCGTTTTCCTTCCCCCTATGCTCATTCTCTCCCTCTCCGTCAGACTCTCCTGGAATGCGCACCGACGACAAGTATCTCACTTCTGGCTCAAGTTCGATGTCGTCAGAGTTGTAAATTGGCTCAGAAGTACATTCGAAAATTTCCGTCAAGATTTCCGTTTGTTCTTCGGCTCTTTCTCTCAGTGACTTGACCTCATTCACAGGTATACCACCACATTCGATGGCATGATAATCTCCACATGCAGCCCACACACTTTGGTACCTTTCATGTTCCTGAACCTCTTCTGTCCAATCGCAGAGGTAGTCGTGGACGATACAATATCTGCATGACTCGGCCATGTATCCCCAAGAAGGAGTGAAGAAATCTCCGGGGAGGGTAAAGTTCTGGCCTGCGCCTGGTAGAAATGCGTACGAGCGCTCGTAACGGCAGTCATAAAGGATTCTTTTTCCGCATGGCTCAGACCATTCCTTTGGCTCGTGCTCAGAGGGTCCTTGCTACGGACATTTGTGTGCAGACACATCACTCCAGAATCGCCGGAGATGTCTCCTGTAGCACATCCAGCCCATGATATGACCACAGGGGAAAGTGACGGGAGGGTCGACGGGCCTTTTGGTATAGTCGTACATGTCGACGCAGTACTGTTTGCAGGAGACACATCTCGGGCGAAGAAAGCGCTGTCTGATGTACCTCAGGTCACTGGGACCGGCAGCATCATATTTGTTGAAGAGGGCGACAGCCCATCTCATCATCTTTAACCAGTTGTACGGATCTGGAAACCCAAGACCACGGGTGATGAGCAGGTCATCTTGGCTAAACCAGGGACATGGTTGTTGATTGAGTGGTAATGTGTGTGCAATAGCTTCGTCGATCTCCGGCGAATCCGCCATACTGGGTGATGGTCGAGAATGAGATGAGGAACAGGAGCTGGATGATTCTTCTGCATGAGGCATTGTGATAAGTTTATAAGTCTTGCTAAGAAAATATTTGTTCCGTGTCGTTGAGCTATGCAAATTGAATATTTTGAAGGCAACCGGGTAAACTACGAGGTATCTACTAGCTACATGTCCTGAGAATATGCATCGCCGAGAGGAAGGAATGTCTACTTGAGAATCCATTACAGTTTCCTTGATGAATCTGGTCATAATAGCAGTAGCACTGACCAAAAGAGTCACTCGAATACCAGCACAACTGCCCAATTCGTTACTTGACTTGCAGCCCAATCCAATGCCATAAATGGGACTAACCATTGAGCATTGATCTAAATTGAGCATAGGTATCCCACAATGGACCCTCGTGACAACTCAGGGTCTTCAACTTACAAGGAACATCCATGCCTTCTCCGAGAGAATTTCCAGCAACCAAGCAGACACGTACGAAAAGAATAAACAAATACAATCACCAGAAAGCCTTACGCCGCAATGCCGAGAGTACTCATCATCATCACTAAACAACATAAGCAACACGTGATGAATTCTGACCTTTAAATGAACGCCAAGTATCTTGTGATTGCGTGGGGTAAGAAGCTTGGCGATAGAATCATGTCCCAATCCAACTCTACACCCTACTATCCAAAAATAGTGGCGCGACATGTGAGACGACAAACGTTCATGTATATTTAAAATTAATTCATGCGTTGATTCATCTCTTCGTTGCCTTCTCATCTTCCCTTTCCACTTATACAATTGATCGACTAAAACTAATCTACTATCATATGAAAACCGGAACACTCGGACCTGAAGTTACATCATTCCATAAAATCCATTATTAGACTTTTTTTTCTTTTTTCTTTTCCTACTTTTTCTTCCTTTCTTCTTCTCCGCCGCTATTGTCCGTGTATTTTCGGTAATATCACGGACAAGTCGTATACGACGACAAACGAAAAAAACAAGAACACATCAATTCCACATCTCTCTTCCTAAGCTCCGTAAATTCACATTCACATGTACATACTCACGTCACCACGATGGACGCTCACAACTCCGTGGTCAACACTATCGCTCAGCGCGTGAAGCAGTTTAGCGCCCGTCGGGAACCCTTTCGCATGTATCATGGCTCGACAAACAGCACGCGCCAATCTCGCCGCAATGTCGATAACACCATTGACACGAGCAGTCTTAATCACGTTTTAGAAGTCAACAAATCCACAATGACAGCTCTCGTTGAACCAAATGTTCCCATGGATGCTCTGGTCGAGGCAACCTTGAAGCATGGCCTACTGCCCTTGGTCGTTATGGAGTTCCCCGGCATCACAGTCGGGGGCGGATTCTCCGGAACCTCTGGGGAGAGCAGTTCCTTCAAATATGGAGCATTCGATGCTACCATCTGCTCCATTGAAATTGTGTTGGCGGACGGCACCGTCACCAAGGCGTCAAGGACAGAGAAGCCGGATCTTCTATGGGGCGCTGCATCGGCTTTTGGGACTCTCGGCGTGGTTACGTTGCTCGAGGTTCAGCTCAGGGAAGCAAAAGACTATGTTCAGTTGACTTACAAACTCGCGAAAGGCGCTTCGCAAACGGTCAAGATCATTCAGAGCGAATGCAAGAACAGCCTCAACGACTATGTTGATGGCATCGTCTATTCCAAAACCGCTGCTGTTGTGTGCAGTGGACGTCTGGTCGATGAGGTACCCGATGGCGTGCAACCGCGGCGTCTGTCCCGTCGAAAAGATAAATGGTTTTATCTTCATGTTGAAAAGGTCCAGAAGAGCCTCTCTGCCGGCTCAGTGACGCTAGTGACGGACTATATCCCCATTAGAGACTACCTCTTCCGTTACGATCGGGCTGGTTTCTGGACGGCTCGATATGCCTTCAAATACTTTCTCACACCCTTCAACCGAGTCACCCGCTATCTCCTGGACCCTCTTCTCAGAACCCGCGTCATGTACTCGGCTGGCCACAAGAGTCGTCTCTTTGACTACTACATGATCCAGGACGTTGGGGTGCCATATCAGAGCGTCAACGAATTCCAGACATGGCTTCATAAACAGTTCGCAATTTACCCCCTCTGGCTCTGCCCCTTGCGTGTGCAGCGCGACGAGCCCGACTCAGGACACGGTCTACACTCTCAGTTCGCCAAGCCTGGGACCCCTGACCTCCTCAACTTTGGCATCTGGGGACCCCTGATGGGAACACGCCGAGACGTTATCCAGCAGAACCGTGCACTAGAACAAAAAGTACACGAATGCAAAGGCAAGAAATGGCTGTACGCACAGGCTTACTACACGGAAGAAGAGTTCTGGAAACATTACGATAAAGAGTCGTACGATTCGCTGAGAGAAAAGTACGGCGCGGGATATCTCCCCAACGTATACGACAAAGTCAAGGCGGATATTGACGGGCTTAGTGAAAAGGCTCTGAGGTCAACGGTCAAATCGGAATGGCCAATCCAGGGGTTGAAGGGAGTATATAAGGCTTTACGAGGGGGTGAATATCTGTTACAAAAGAAGAATGCTAAAGATGCATCACAGAAATAATAGAACGGGGAACAATGTTTAGTTGCGGCATAGATGGCTAGGGGCTAGGGGGCGTTTGGATATGGTTTGATACCAGCACCTGCACATATTCATTTTTATACATGTACATTATAACGTAACGACAATACACGGGCAAACATCCAGCCCTTGGACATAAACCGTTGATACCATTTAATTCAATCTGAAAATTTTCCTTCCGTCCTTTCTTTACTCTGCTCTGAAACCCTTGAATTCACCACCGCCATCTCGTCCGCTGAAGTCTTTCAGAGCTTGAATCTCCTTGCCCTTGTACTTTTCAGCCAACCTCGCTCTCTCGACCGGATCGCGGACCTGCTGCAGGACGCTCTTCAGCTCTGCCTCGGCTTGGATCTGAGCCGGTGTCTTTCCAGAGGACCAGTAGTAGACGCCGCCGCCGAGGAGTGCGATACCACCTAGGATTGGGAGCCTTTTGTGTTGTTAGCTTTCCGGTCTTTCGAAGAATAGTTTTTGATAATGAAGGTCATACCAGTTTCGCTGAACTGCTTCCGGGCCACCGGGGCTCTGGGGAGGTGGCTGTTGGCCGCCCGGACCGCCGAGGTCATCGTTTCCTTTGATGTGAGTAGGTCCGGTGGAAGCTAGACGGACGGAGCGGAGTGGGGCCGTAGCGACGGGACGGAGACGGAGGATGTTTCGTGATAGCATGATGATTATGTTTTTTGATGTGTGCGATGAATATTCGATGAAGTTGAGAAGGAGCAAAACGGAATGGAATGAAATGGCTAGCTTGTTTGTTTTGTATTTCTTCAGCTCTAAGCTTGAGCTGGGGCCGAGAGCTTGATGACTTAAAGGCTTGAAGGGATGATGAGGTGATGACGTTTGGGTTTGGTCACGACCAGTAAACCTGACTGTCGCAGCTAGGAATGAGGGGAGCTGTGCACTTCCGTGCAACCGGTATGGTGATCATTGCCGATAGGGGTTCTTGTTTTAGCTAAGCCATCATTGTTTTTTTCTGGGGAAAGGGTGGTCGAGATCATGATGTTTGTTGATTGGGCGTTGGGTATAGATGATATGATGGTTAGCGTTACTGGCTACTTTCTCATGTGCTGGAAGTTGGCTTTGGTGATTTCACGTACACAATTCGCCTAATGCACTGAACTTGAACTCGGGACTATGGATATGTGATGTTTTGCGATATATATTTTCTGATCTTTTTTTTTCTTTCTCTATGTTAGGTTGAAGTGATGAGAAAGTCATAATTTGATTGTACGACTGTCTGTCGTGGTTATCACTCAGACAACAAGGCATTAATTTTGAAGAATTGTTTTTTTTTTTTTTTTTTTGTGATAGAATCCAACTAAAAAATGTTAAGCTGGGAAGCTTGAAATGGAACAGATAAAAAAGAGGTCTGATGAAAAAGGGTTGATTGATGAACTAGTTGATGTCTGGTTGATTAGAAAAGTACAATATGTAAACTTGAAGAAAATGTCTAGATTTATGAACGAATACAATGAATAAGCTGAGCGGTTTATTCAATTGACAGATATTGAGAAAGAACATGTCAGAATATAGCAAATAATAACGAAATGTTGAGTATTATGGCATTCAAAATAATCCGCCACCATGATACGCTTCAAAATCTGTCTCGCCAGGCCGCCAACAACCAGAGCTAGATTCGGAGGTCAGCGATGGGCACATGGCCTTGCCGATCAGTTGTGCCTGGACGCTGGTCGACCATGTGTTTTTAGGGTGGCCGAGGAAAACAGGCCACTTGACGGGCCCATGATGGGGGGGGGTGGTTCAGGGG
>JABFFC010000657.1:0-11795 GCA_013623535.1 Fusarium penzigii
GAGGGCCGTTCTGGTGGGTGTAAGAAGAGTATGAGCGTTGGGTTTGGTGATAGTTGAGGCCGGAATGGAGACGAAGAAGCGGGGGGGGGGCTTGGTGATGGACTTGGGAGGGACATGTCTTGACCAGGCTGATGACTGACAAGAGACAAGTATCTCTGTGGTACTTGGCGCAGTGCAATCTTCAGGGGGTTGCCCTGGTTATGTCCTCTGAATTCCATTCCAGTTTGATCAACAACATGATTCCCCTTCCCTTCCCTTTCCACCTCCCCCCTCCTCACAGTTCTGTTTCACCTCTATTCCTGAATGTCACTCAAAGTCTCAGACACGGTCTCCTCAAACGAAGCATTTTTCTTCTCACATTTTAAGAAGCTCACATTTCACCGTGGAACTAAACTAACCCAACCACTTACTCCGTGAATAAACGCGGACAGCTGGTGCTCTTTTTGAGCAAAGCGCCGCCCACCACCCTCCCCCCCTGCTTCGCCGCAAAAACCCCATGGAGGCCTTTCCTCTTCGCTTTTTTAGTACGAGTAGTTTAAATCCAATCTCTCATTTTACTTTCGCATCTCATCTCATTCCCAACCCATGCTCGCATCGGAATCACGTTCTATCCCTAGAAATGGACGTCCAAAATGATGATAATCATGCACTGCCCCTTCACCGACGGTCAGTCAATGTCTTGAGAAATTTCGCCGTATTTCTTGTGTTTCTTTCTTTTCTCTCTTCAAACGGTCAGAAGCCTTGGAACCCATTACGCGGCCCTCCCTTCTTCGCCAAGGTCATTTCGTAGAACTGCCCTTTCGTTGATCTCTTTGTGCTGTACTGTACCATACTGTAAAGACTGTTGAACTAAAGAATGTTTAGCGCCTGGTGGACAAAAAAGAAACATGAAGGTTAATCCACCCCCTGATCACCGTGCAGAACGCATGGATCTGTTGATCCCCCGTCCGCCTCGATTGACATCCGAGGAGAGGAGGAGAAAGACGTTCCCCCCCTTTGAATGAGTTTATTTCAATGTTCAAGGGCAATTCTCAAGGCCCCATCCCCCTGTAGCACCGAATCTCGACGGAAGACGCCCAAAGAAATACACTCGCAGCCATGACTAGATATTTTAATCCATAGCAGTGATTCGCCAAGATTATTTTCCCCTTCCCACTTGCCAAGAGTCTCTCTCATACTTCTATTGGGACACTTGTCTAGACTTGGTGTTGCACCGCCTCGATGCCGAGAAGCTTGGCTCGTACATTTGGGGTCGTACCAAGCCAAGCAGAGGCAGTCATTTGGTTTGATCAAGACCGTCTAACCCAGCCTTTTATTCCCTGCTTTTTCTTTTTATTCCATTCTGTTATTGATTCACTTCAAACACGCTTGTTTTCTTGCTCCCCTTTCGTCACTCCGCATTTCCTCTTTCTTCCCTTTCAAAGACCCGGGGTCCCCATTCCCGTGCCCACACTCGCTTTCTTCCAAATCCTTCTTCTTCACCTGTCGCTTTCTCGTGATCTCGAAGTTCATCTTTTTACTTGACGACCGTTTATAACCTCTCGTTTCTTTTTCTCGATCCGTTTGATTGGGAAAGCTTAATCTGGACTAAAACGTATCTAATTTATCCTCCGACGGGCGACTCACAGCGTTGAGTTTAAGCGTTTCCAAGTCGACACTCGACACTCGTCTCGATTGTCGCCGCTCACTGCCTAGACACTTTGACATTCTCAACATTTCGATACAATTTAATATTCACCGTCGCTCGCTTTTCTTCAACAACCATGCTGTCTCGTAATCCCGTGGCCTACTTGGCCCAAGCTAGTTTACTCTGTGGAGGACTCTTTTCGCAGACCGCACAAGCTCAGTACTACAAGATCGACACCAAAGGTACGACACAATCACCACAGTGACCACGCCACTCACAACATATTAACCCTGATACAGAGAACATCAAGAACTCGGCCCGAACACTCGCCTATGATCTTATGCTTCAGTACGATGGAAATAAAACAGGCATGATTCCCGGTATTCTGCCAGGTCCCCCCACCGAACACAAGGGTGATTACTACTGGTGGGAAGGTGGTGCTATGATGGGAACGTATATCGGTATGTTTACCCCGAGACAAAATAACATACTCGAGAATGGGATAGGTGCTAACATGTCCCAGATTACTGGCATCTCACTGGCGATGAGAGTTACAACCATGTTGTTATGGAGGGTATGCTTCACCAGACGGGTGACGGTCACGATTACATGCCCGCCAACCACACCGCCTCTCTCGGAAACGACGATCAAGGATTCTGGGGCATGTCTGCTATGCTCGCCGCCGAGAACAAGTTCCCCAACCCTCCGGATGACCAGCCTCAGTGGCTCGCCCTCGCACAGGCTGTCTGGACGACACAGGCCAATCCTCAGCGACACGACAAGGAATGTAATGGTGGTTTACGATGGCAGATTCCCTTCTCCAACGCTGGTTACAACTACAAGAACAGTACGGCATGAATGCTTCCAATATCACGGATGAATCACTGACACTTTGTAGCTATTGCCAACGGATGCTTCTTCAACATCGGCGCCCGACTTGCAAGATACACCCAAAACGATACATACGCCAAACATGCCGAAGAAACCTGGGACTGGCTCTGGAGTGTCGAGTATATTGACCACGATAGTTGGCTGGTGTACGATGGTGGACACGTCGAGCACAACTGCACCGATGTTAACAAGGCTACCTTTTCCTACAACGCCGCCATCTTGCTCCAGGGTGCGGCGTTTATGTACAACTACGTCAGTCACTGTCCCTTTTTCTCGGGAGCTATCCCATGCTAACATTTTATAGACCGAATCCGAAGTATGGAAGGGCCGTGTGGACAACCTCCTCGACTCACTTCTCAAAAACTTCTTTGGCGAACAATCTATCCACTACGAAGTCCCCTGCGAGGGTAAACAAGGCCGATGCTCGACCGATATGTTGTCGTTCAAGGGATACACTCACCGCTGGATGGCCGTCACGACGCAAATCGCCCCGCATACCAAGGAGAAGATTCTTCCCGTTCTTGAAAAGTCTACTCAGGCTGCCGTCAACCAATGTACCGGAGGTGAATCAGGACGCGTTTGTGGATTTTACTGGAGAACAGGCAAATTTGTCGATCCTGCTGTTGACGAGACAAGTGGTGCCGGTGAGGCCATGAATGTGCTGGCTGCTGTGTCGAGTTTGCTAATCGAGGATGCGGACCCTCCTGCTACCAACACAACGGGTGGTATTTCAAGAGGTGATCCCAATGCCGGAAAGGACTCGCACGACGTCCCCGAACCTGCCCCCATCACAACAGCTGACAGAGCCGGAGCCGGTATCCTCACAGTTGTTATTCTCGGAAGTGCTCTGAGCGCGTTTGTCTGGATGAGTGCCTTTGACTAGAAAGTTACGGTTTTGCATTGCTCTTTGTTTTTTATTTGTGTTATTCTTTGGGCTTGGACAGCTCTTGTATTTCTTAGTTGGCTTCGAAGTATGGCGTTGAGGTGAAGCATTTTTGTCAATCAGGCCAAGACTGGCGTGCTGGAATCATTTGTAAGGAACATTATACGGAATACCTAGAAACTATAGCAGGTATAAAGACATGGTATAGATAGCGTCTAAAAGAGCTTTCTCCAATAGATGTTGACTTGATTGTTTGTGAGGAATATTAGATGTCGTTGGTTAACAAGGGCAGCCGGGGAAACGACAAGACACATGTAAAGTAAATACCATGACGTCAGCTCCCGTCAAGTCTTCGGGAGAGGCTTTGGATTAACTTGCAACATTGTGGTTAGATGCAGTCAAGTTAGTGATCGTTTTCAGAGGTCGATCTATCTAGTGCCATGTTACCTTATAAAAACCGATTTGCCAGTCAATTTAGAGCATGGTATGTTTGCTTCTTCAAGAGGGCTTCATTCCCTCGTGACCCCGCTCGTCGAGCTATGTCCAACCTGCGTGATGGCGACCCGAAATACCCTCGTTTTACAATACTCCCGATTTAGCGACAGGTTTGACCGAAGATACCCGAACGATTGTAGCACATCTGGCCCTAAAGACGCGCAGGATACCTGCAGAGAATCTTTCACGGCATAATGGAAGAAATATCTCGAATACTCAGACGAAATGAAGAGCCAGAGCCTCCGTAAGCCCCCCACCTCAACCTCCGGTCTTATCTCACTCACAATTGTCAGCGCAGAGAACCCCGATGTGAGCTGTCAAGTATGTAAAGACTTTCTGCCTAGGCAAGAGTCAAAGACAGATCCCGCCACGTTCATCAAGGCTGCAGAGTCATGTTCGCGCTGTGCCATTATCCTCCGAGCCCTCGACGCTGTCACAGATATACGGCGCCCGGAGTTTACAGGCCTTGAGATTGAGCGTGATGGAGAATGGACTGGTAAAGGGATCGTGGGAGTCAAATGCACGCAAGTGGGAAAACCCGTGGCGGGGACAATGGGGAATAAGAAAGAAGATCCGTTTCCTAACAGGTATCGCATCTATACTCCACGAGGTAAATCCTGTTCTGTATTATTGCAGACTACAGGCTAAATAATCATAGATGCCGGTCAGGAACATGCCATCCCGTGGCTTGGATTACGTGACGGTGAAGAAGAAACATATCGGGAACATCTCGATAACCTTGACGACCGGCTAGCACTGGCAAAATCATGGCTAGACGAATGTATCAAAAACCATGACCAGTGTCAAGTTCCACAGCCAGACTTTCCTCGGCGCCTTCTCGACATTTCTGGCTCTCCGATCCGTCTCATCGAATACCCTGACAAAAGAGACTTTGCAGCCCTGAGCTACTGCTGGGGAACATCGGGAAATCTCAAGACTCTAACGTCGAATTTACAGGACCATGTCAAAGGAATACCAGAAAAGAGTCTACCACCGAC
Organism: Fusarium penzigii; assembly: GCA_013623535.1. Taxonomy (NCBI): domain Eukaryota; kingdom Fungi; phylum Ascomycota; class Sordariomycetes; order Hypocreales; family Nectriaceae; genus Fusarium; species Fusarium penzigii. The sequence goes on from JABFFC010000657.1 coordinate 4,895, forward strand.
ACTGGCTGATGCTGTGCGGATATGTCGTGCTCTAGGGTTGAGCCATATCTGGATTGATGCATTGTGCATTGTTCAGGATGATCGGCAGGATTGGATGTCGCAGATTCCACTCATGTCGTCCATATACTCCGGCGCTACTGTCGTTATATCAGCTCAGTCTGCTGCAACGGTGTTCGACGGGTGTCTTAACCTTGGTCCAGCTGCGAATGCGCCAATGAAGCGTATAGAAATGGATATCGAGCACGAGGGCCAGACCAAAAGAGTGAAGCTTTCTATTCAGGAGGAGAACATGATGTATTGGAACGACGTCCCCGGTCATCACTCTGAGCGTCCAACGGGAGATACTCAAGGGTTGCTCCCCCTCAGCTCTAGAGCATGGGCTTACCAGGAGCAGTTCCTCGCTAACAGAACCGTATTCTGTACCGCGTCTGAGCTATCATGGCAGTGTGCTGTACACTCCGCCTGCGAGTGTCAGACTGAGACTTGTCCGACGGTAGCGAACCCCTATGGTGATTTCCTGCTCTTTGGTCAGCTTGCACCGATTCTGCAGGCGGAGAGGGATCTACCTTCAAACCCATTAAAGAAACATGGTCTGTGGTGTGAGATTATTGGACAGTACTCGAGCAGAAAGCTAACAGTCTGGACGGATCGTCTTGCGGCGCTACAGGGTGCTGTCAAGGCGCTTACACTGGGTATGCCTGATGCTTTTAAAGAGGATGAGTATGTGTTTGGGTTCTGGCGACCATTCCTAACGCGGTCGTTGTCGTGGCATCGGAACACGTTGGGCTCTGCTTTCGAAGACGCTGCACCAGCCCTGAATCCGTATGCGCCGTCGTGGTCGTGGGTGTCATGCCCTGCGCCTACAGAGCACTACAGCTACGAGTGGGATCCTGAAGCTACTCCCCTAACAGAGGTTGTCGACCTCAAGATTGATTATACCACGCCGATGGGTGCTTTCGGAGCAGGGACCGGAAAGCTGACGCTCAAGGGACATGTTATCCCCGTGCTTAGTGAGGAAGACGAATGGGGTGATAGAATTCTCTTTCGGTTCCCAGATGTCTTCGATATCGGCGAGGATCCAGAGTTCGATGCACCAGAGTTGGCGATGGACTTGGATAACCCGCTTGATGAGAGCAGGTGTTGGGAGGTGACGCATTTCTTGCCGTTGATGAGAGGTAAGGTCGGGGGTGTTACACAGGGGATTTTTCTGGCGCCGTCGATGAAGGATGACGAGTTAGTGTTTGAGAGGCTGGGGTATGCGTACGACTATGGGGGACAGGTGAAGTGGTTGGAAGTTGATACGGGTATGTTTGAGGCGACGATAACATTGGTGTAGAGTCTGCGAATTCTCAAGGGGGTGCTCGCTGCTCTCCCAACACTAATGCTCTAAATTAAAAATCCTTGGTCAGAGGAACTTTCCATCAGCTAGCATTGTAACAAACTGCTCAATTCTCTTAATCCTCGTCTCAGGCCTTTTCGCCGTCTCCAACCTCTGGAGGAACGCGTAGCGTCGCGTCTTATTCAACCCTTCGAAAAACTCCCTTGCAGCTTCGTTCCCATCCAGACGTGTTTGAAAATCCTCCGGGACCACTGCATCCTTCGACGAGGAGTACGCGCGTTCCCATCGACCATCAGATTTAGCAGCGTCTACTTCTGCTTGACCAGCAGGTTGCATGCGTCCAGATGCTGTAAGATCAGCAATCTTATTCACGTTACGTTTCGACCATAAACTCTTAGGACGACGCGGCGTGAAACGCTGGATGAAGTGGTCATCATCAAGGGATTTTCTTTGGCCGTCTATCCAGCCATAGCATAGGGCTATATCGAGAGCTTGGTCGTACGTGACAGATGTGATGGCTGAGTCTTTTTTTGCGATACGTAGCCAGAGGCTGGTGGATGTTGTGTGGTTATCGTGAAGCCAGGTTTGCCAACTTGATGGAGTGGGAAAGAGTTGGCTGTCGGGAGCTGTGACGGAGATGGATGAGGATTGGAGACGAGTGATTTGTTTGGTAATGGATCTGGTTTGTCTGGACATCTTCCGTTGTTGGCTGTTGATTGTTGAATGTGATGAGATGTTGAATTGATGCTAGGTCAAGATTGGAGTGAAGTCAGCGTGATTGAGGGTTGGGGTTGATGAGGCAACTCCTCACTGTAAATGTTCACATTCTGTCCTACTTGTCCAAGAGGCATACGAATAAATTCTAGTCATTCAACTCACTCTAATGACTATTGATAAATCATCCTCGTCTTTCACCGAACCTCGTAATTGAGGGAATACTGTCAAGATGGATGTCCATAACCAACCCTCTTGCAGGGTAGCCCACATCCTGTCACATCGGAGAGAAGAGCGAGAATAACCCCACGTGATGAATAAAACTCAATGCCATGGATCAAACTTCAAAGAATGCTCAACAGTGGATACAGACAAGTGAACCAGAACCAGTAATGATCCCTAGATTACCTACCCTTACCTACCCTTCCATGTCCTGTCCATCATTATAACCCTCATGACTCGGTGATACGAAGATGCCACTGGCCAAAAGACCATGTTTGCAATGCAAAGGTACTGTATCGCCTCTGACGTGCTGGTGGTGGATGCTGACTATGAATACAGACAAGCATGTCAAGTGTAAGAACCACACAACTGCCCTGCGCTGGGATTATACTCTGAATGTATGAAAGACTTAACGATAGTCAGGCGATGAAGCGAAACCGAAGTGTGGTCGATGCCAATCAAAGAATCTACCATGTGCGAGACCAGCCAAAAGGACAGTCTTTCGCAATGCTTCAGCGGCATCCTTTGATAATGATCAAACGTGGGTGAGCGGTGAAGTACGGGAGTGTAAGCTGACTATATGTTGAGCAACTAAAGTCTCCAAATTGATTTGTCATAGTTCATGTCGACTCCATGGGAGGTCGGTTAGATGTCACGACTGCAGATGCTGTGCCCCCGGCAAGACCACGAGAACACCCACCATTCAGTGAACCCTCTCAGGGCAGTCATGTCTTTCAAACAAACTCACCGAATTACCCTACGCTCCATGAATCTCCTAGTTATCATACACCTCCATGGCAGACACATCACACAACGCCTACAGACTCGGTCAATAGCCCAAACGTCCATGTACCAAGTCCGCACGTTACGCATTACCCTTATTTACATACTCCAGATACTCAGAGTGTGTCACCTCATCCGCGGCGCGATCGGGAAACAAGTCGTTTTCCGTTGAAGGATCCTCAAGAAGCTTGTCTGCTGAGATATTTTGTTGAAGAGTTGTCACCTTGGGTATGGCATATCCCCTACAACTAGTGATTATAATCAACGCTGATAGAATCTAGTTTGACCTTTGCGATGAAAGAAGGCACTTTCAGCTTGTCGTTCCGGTGAGGGCACGTCAACACTCACCTCTACTCTACGCGATCTTTGCCCTCGCAGCCCGTCATCTCACCCGCCTCCCCAAGTATAAAACACCACAGGGTATTCTGTACCAAGGACAGCTTCTCCCAAATCTTACTTCCCACGAAGCGGTAGAGTATACACTAAAATGCATCCCCGCCCTTCGAGACTTTCATGCGATCCAGGATGATGAGCGTTTGGAGAGTATCATTGCAACGGCTGTGATACTTCGGCACCTGGAAGAAATTGATGATGACGATGATGAGGGCGATGAAACCAGACCAAAAGACCAGGTCAACTTCCTCGCCATCACTGATGCTGTACTAAGAAGCCCTCCCTCACAGACTCTCTTTGGAAGACGCAGTCTGATACAGGCCGCATATTGGATGGCCGTGAGACAAGAACTGTACCACTCATTCACCAAACGACAGCCACCCAAGATGGTCCTCGACCCAGAATTTGGTCTCGGGGCATCAAAAGCCAACAAGATTGTGTTACATACCGCGCAGGTGGCTAAATGGCGGTGGGCAGACGGTTCAGGTCAAGAATGGCGTACGTGACCTCTCACCGGGTTTTCGCATTGGGGTTTTGTCTTCGAGTTATGCTTACGTATTATGCAGTGCGACTTCAGAAACAGGCGGAACAACTTGATGAGGAGGCATTACGAGAATTTCAACCGTTGTTTGTGAGGAAAGCGGATAGGGCGAATGGGGATATTTTCCCGACGATATGGTATTCTTCCATGTCGGAGGTGACTAGTATGCAGCTGTGGATTATATCACGGATGGTTCTCATGGCCGAGAATCCCTTTCTAGGGTATGTTCCCGATATTTCACTCAAAGCAGATGTCTTCAACGTCTTTTCAAGTCCAAGTTGGAAGCTAACATGACATCTCAAAGAGGAACTTCTACATCACGAGGCCAATGGCGGGAAATCGAAAAAGAGGTCCGGCAGATGATCCTAGACCTCTGCGGCATAAGCCTCTGTCACCCTGCATGCCCACCTGCACTCCTCCATGCAGCCTTTGGTATGGAGCTGTATGGGGATTTCTTCACAGACCAGTATGAACGACGTGCATTGAGGAGCGTGGTGGAAAAGTTTCGGGATGCACGTGCTTGGCCAGTCAAGAACTTGACGAGGATGTTCCAAGAATGAATACACGAGGCATTTTTTTTTTCAGCTGAGATTTGGGAGCTGAGAGCTGGGGTCGGAGAGGGGATCGGCAGTTGATCATGATTTACGAAAAGGATGAGATCTGGAGCCTGGTTTTTCTTGTGGGATATGAATATCAGGCACTGGGTAGGCGACCGACGAGTTTCGGCCTCCTCCGATTTGTTTGTTCCTTAGCAAGCAGCATAGAGAGAACCGGCTGAACGGGACTCCTGAATGAGGCGTCCAATGATGTATGAACCGTTTGATGCCATCGATTAGACAGGGCAACCATCTTGTGCAGCCATCGGACCATATCTGCAATTATAGTTTTTGCCATGTTTCGTGAAATCTCGCATGGAAACGGCCAGCGTCACCGAAGAGCCCCAACACCCGGCAAATCCATCAGAGTGGTAAACCGACAACCATCATTCGTGAAATGTGAAGTATGGTTGGACGCCATCTCGACAGAGTTTTTGCTGGGTCTTGCAAGCTTCGACACGCCGGGTAACCGTTCAGTCTAAATTAGCTCGAAAATGGGTGGCACCGAACATGCGGGCCGAGACTCAACAGTTCTGGACTTGGGATTTGCTTGATGAGCGATGAGGGAAGGGGGAAACATGATTTAATGCATTGTGAGAAGTGAGACATGACAAAACTAGTTTCAATGGGTAAGAGTGCTGTCAGATGTATTGGGATTTTCCAGGACAAGGGGGCGATGTGATCAATGCAAGTGGTATCAAGAGGGTTACAGTTTGTACTGGAGTGACGATTATGGATTGTGCTGCGACGTTGTCCCGTCGTGATGCAATAGCTAAAACGTGGATGGTGCTAGATAGAATGAGGGTGTGCTGGTCACTGCGGCTCGGGTTCCGTTTCCTGTTCGCTTAAGCTTCAAACGACACTACGTAGTAAGCTCTGCTGGTGCATCTTTTATCCCCTCAGCAAGCCTTGGATTCAAGCCTCAAGTTTGAAAGGGATATATTGATGGACTAAAGCAGTGATGGCTGTTTTGTCATGTGTGATTACGCGGATCGGTGATGGAATGAGATAGCCCTACGATTGGCGTTTGAGCTTTTCAGGGTTGACAGTGCGAGGGCTTGCTGCAGGTGAATAGACTAATGAATGAATGGCTGTTTAGCAGAAATATGAGGGATTTGCCCCAACAATTCCGACAGTTCAAGATTGTTAGAGTATGTGGACATGCAAAGGATTCTGTTCCGTCGTTGTTGCTCAAGGTTACACGATCACAGTGATGAGATAGATACGACCAAAGTTAAATATATGATCAGCTTGGAGAGCACACATGGGAGTCTCAATCACACCCATCCCCTGCCCGTCCCCTGTCTGACCCCTGTCTAGTCTTGGGCCTTAGACGCTTGGATGAATCACTACTTCACAAAAACGAGGGGGAAAAAGAAAGGAAGAACAGTGAATTAAAGAGTGCTTGCTGCGGTACTGATTAATCACTTTATCTATTCTACCAGCTCGGTCCATCGCCCGAAGGGAATTAATTAAAAATCGACCCATGAGTGCACATGTCCACCCGTTGCTTCATCATTCCAACAAGGGCGGGGATAGATTAATGGGCTCTGACGGAATAATCACCATTCCTTCAAGTGTGTGAATACCAAAAGTGTGACGGATATCTTATCCTCCTCCTCTTTATTTCCCTTACCTACTCATCGAGGGCTGGGGGCTGGAACGGACCGCCTCAAGTATGTCGCGTGGCGCGGGCGCAAGGGGGTGGGATACACGACGTGACGAGAGAAAGTGCTCTCAGAGTGAATCAAACGCAAGGGAGAGGAATTAAACTGCCCATCATGTCCCTTTCTAGATGATTTTCCGACCAGTCTGTCCGTTCTCCTCGTGATGACTGCTTTTTGGTATTTATCAAGACACCATGTCACGCCTGAGCTGGAAAGGAATTGTGATAGAATTTTCAATAAGAAAACAATGAATGGCTTGTCATATCTCGTGGTCGTCTGTGTTGCAAAGTCAGCTGAAAGGTAATGTGTTGACCAAAGATTAGCTGAAATGTCAATCTCCAGCTCTACAAGGACATGAGAAACAATAGCAAAAGAAAGCTGACATTGTCATCGACAATAATCAATCACACGTGGAAATGAGATGAACTGTTGATAAAGCCTCAACGTGAAGCAAAAGAAATAACTGAGTAAGAAAAGAAAACGCTGTGAACTGATAACTGATATACGCCATCAAAATAAAAGCCATAACTTGACTTTATCACCTCACAATCACAGGCAGATCCGGCCCTCGACACACTCACGCACACACGCATGCACCATCTCTGCCCTTGCATTAACAATAAAAAGCAAACCATCCCTCCCATCC